>PQWD01002397.1:0-104327 GCA_019425675.1 Leucinodes orbonalis
AGTATCAAATTATGGCGTAAGTTTTTGGTTATTGATTAGCATTATTATTATTTCAGTTATTTGCCACAGGAACTCACTCGTACTATGTTGTCCCGGTGATTAAGAATAAAACTGGAGACGCCTCAGATATCTCTAACTATAGACCTATCTCTCTGGCCACAGTGGTATAAAAGTGTTGGACAATATTTTGGATAAGATACTAAGTAAGCATACACAGTGCATGATAACAGTTTGGTTTTAGGCCTGGGCTTTCTACTGAGAGTGCCATCCTGAGCCTCAAGCAGGTTGTTCATTACTATACGGCCAGGAAGACACCAGTATTGGCATGCTTTCTCGACCTGTCTAGGGCCTTTGATCTTGTAAATTATGATTGGTTGTGCATAACTTTCCTGTGTAACTACTGTGCCAGGAGAGGTTGTGTCTGTTTTTAGATACTGGTATAATAGTCAGAGAATGTGGTTGGTGGGCAGGAGCATACTCTAAAGTGTATGGATTGAATTGTGGGGTGAGACAAGGGGGATTGAGCTCGCCCCGCTTTGTCAACCTATATATAAATCAGCTGATAGGTGGACTCAATAGTTCCCGTGTCGGCTGTCACGTGACGGTGTATGCATGAATAATATCAGCTATGCCGAACATGGTGCTGTTGAGTCCTCTGTAGCGGATTACGGAGGCTCTCTCAATCTGTGAAAATTACTCGCTGTGTCATGGCTTTGTACAATACAAAGAAAAGCGAATGGCTACATTTAAATCAAAATTGTTAAATTATACTGAGGTGCCGAAAATAAGTTTGAATGGCTCGGCTCTTAAACGAGTTCATAGTTTTAAGTATTGGGGCATTGGGTGACTGAGGATATGCGGGACGACCTGACATAGATAGGGAACGCAGGTCGCTGGCTGTGCGTTGCAACATTTGGCTCGGAGGTTTGCGCGTGTACCATGCCCGTTAAAATCACGCTGTTTAAGCATATTGCCAAACATTCTACACATGCAGTCTTTGGGTAAACTTCAACCGCGGGCATACAGCGATCTGCGAGTCCAATATAACAATGCCTTGAGGATATTGTTGGGGTTGCCGTGGCGGTGCAGTGCGTCGGGAATGTTCGCGGAGGCGCGCATTAGATGGCTTTGCTGCATCATGAGAAAAAGGTGCGCCTCAGCACTAGCCCGCTTACGCGGGCGCACCAACACTATTCTCAGGTCTTTATTGACCGATGGGAGTCACCTCTCTACTCGAGGTGGGTGACTATCCACCTGAATTAAATTAAAAATGTAATTGTACTAACACTAGTCTTGTAAGGATACTGTAACTAACTTTTTATATGGGCTTACGGGCCTGAAATAAACGTTTTTGAATTATATATTTTGAAAAAGCATCATTGAAAAAATACAGAAAACGATTCTGAATACAGAAAAATACTACTAATCTCTTTTGTTTGATATATTTTGTATGGATAAGGCATTCAGACAGTCTACTC
Organism: Leucinodes orbonalis; assembly: GCA_019425675.1. Classification (NCBI taxonomy): domain Eukaryota; kingdom Metazoa; phylum Arthropoda; class Insecta; order Lepidoptera; family Crambidae; genus Leucinodes; species Leucinodes orbonalis. Next base: position 1,479 of record PQWD01002397.1, read on the forward strand.
TACCTTTTTCTAATTACGGGCACACGGTTAATTTGTTAATTTATGTATTTCAGGTTGAATCACCTTCAGATATGGTAATGTGGCACAGTTCTAGTTATACATTGTTGACAGTTTTTTAGAGTACAAAAAAAATGGTAATTTGAATTTTATAAATAAAAATAAAGTTCGCAGCTGCTTTAGAATCATAAAAAAAATCCATTTTGGTATCATTATTATTGATATAACTTACTTATTTTATTTTAATAGTGGGCTGTTAAAAATAGATAAGTAAGTCACACTGTACGAGGATTTTGCCATAATATTCTACCTGGGCAGGCCTACTGAATGCAGATAACAGTATGTAGAAGTTTAGCAGTATTCTAAAGCGTTCCTTGCTCCTGGAAGCGTAATAACTATTTCATATTATTACAAATCTGGGTTAAAATCAACTCGAAAACTCATGTTTTATGAATTTTAATAGTCTTCACAGTTAGATGCCCTTTTTTTAAGTACATTAATTTACAAAAAAAAAACTAAAGGATTTAATTTATATTAAGATATAGCAACTTTTGCTATGATACCATATTAATAAACGCAACATTTAATATCCAGTACCAAATTCTTGAACTCACGGCCTTTGTATTAGTATGCATAATGCTAACTACAAAGGTGTGACGTCATAATTAAGTAACCATCGTATGAAGTGTTTTTGGGAAAGTCCATTAATGCGTTTTTAGGATTGGGAAACCTATGTGAGTTTTAATATAAACAGAGTTATTATTTTACCAATGTTTCTGTTATCAAGCGGTCCATCGATACAATAGCAGAAAAAAATTGTCATCATCATCGTGGACAAGATGTTAAATGTTTTGTATATACCATCTGATATATAAGGAGTTCAAAATACTTTTTATTTTACCTACTCCGTGCAACGTTAGGTTACTGAACGGAAGTGGATCGTGCTAACACGATACTTTACCAGTTTATAAAACACTAGCTTTTGCGTGCGACTTTGTCCGCGTGGAATAACGCGGATAATAAACTTTGGCCAAACGCGCTACTTCGTTTATATAGGTGAGTTAAAACTGCGATATCACATAAGATATTCATTTAAGATGAATGATATAAAGGGCATTTTGTTCAATATGAAATACTTGTGATAAATACAGTAATTATTTGGATGAGGATTAGTATCATATTTATGAAAACACCTTCTCAAATGATGCATGGATTTGATATTTTTAGCAATAAATATGTTATAGGGAGCTAACCTTAAAAGATAGACATATCTTGTCGCGGACTTTTTTGTAGATCTTTAAAAGGGAACAATACTCTTATACATGACTTTTGTGAAACTTCAACCGTTTACGCAGCGTACGCAGTGGAAGCACCAAGTATGATTTTAGAACATTCTTCATTGCTGCTCCGCCTCTATTGATCGAAGCGTGATGATATATAGCATAGAGCCTTCCTCGATAAATGAGCTATCTAACACTTAAATATTTTTTCAAATCGAACCATTAGTTCCTGAGATTAGCGCGTTCAAACAAACAAAACTCTTCAGCTTTATGATATTACATAGAATTATTCAAACATCATTTGCAAAAATACTCTGGGCTTGACGGTGTTGAACGAAAAACTGAAAATTTCATTTTGATTAATGTGATTGAGTTTTTTTATAGCATAGAGCCTTGAATTGGGACTTATTACGAAATAACGCTTTTAATTTCACACCATTTTAATATCGACTTCAACTCGTGAAACGGACCGATCTAGAAAATATGTGACCAACCATTTTAGTAGACAAGGTACCTTTGGAAACCTTACGATAGACATGCACGAAGAATTCTAATCGGAGGCATAAAAAAAGTCAGAGCAAACCGCTTAATTCTGATACTGGGAATGGTAGCCTTTTATGGTCGCAAACGGTTCATCTAGTAGTGCGGTCATTCCTATTGAGAATTCTGGTACGCAAGAAATGGCTAATGAAGCCGATCTTAAAAGCTAATCGCGAGCGCCTATGTGTGTATATACCTACATACATAGTTTAGTTGCTTTTTTAAATCTTAGAATTTGAGTACAATATTTTTCATACACTACTAATATATATGGTTTATGCTATGGTCGCAAATGAGCAAACGGCTCTGATGGTAAATGACACCTTAGCCCATGTACATTTGCAATACCAGAAAGCACTGAAATGAAAGATGGTGACGTTGACATTTGAATTTTATCTCGAAGTACGGTGGTGAAATGGCAGCAGGAACGAATGCGAAGTTCCCACTTTATTCCCACATTATTTTTCGCGTATATCAAGTGTATCACCACATCTCTAGGCAAACCCTAAGGGGATAACGGGATCGTTGACGATTCGAGCAGCTCGTCTTTGAATGACTTGCATTATATTATATGAGCGTTCTTAATTATAAATGACAACTACTGTCACATGTTTATCATGTGTTTAGTATCCATATCACAGGCGTATGCTTAGGTTGGGGCTAGAATGTCATGTGAATGCCATTGAATATTTATTTATAGCCATGATTTGTGAGTGTCGCTTTAGTTTTATTATTTTATTTATAAATTACGAGTTGGAGATATAGGCTGATGATGATGTTATATGTATTGAAGTACGCGTATTATTCTTATAGGGACATGGTCGTAACATTTAACGAAATTGTTCAATATATAAACATTTCGTTACGTATTATTATTGCTTTATGATGACATAACATTAAATTCATCACAATGTTTAATATTATCATGATAGTTTAAGTTACAAGAGCTGTTGTGATACATTTATGAAATTATAGGTATTCTCTGTATGATTAACTTACTCTACACAACCAACTATGTAAATACTTTACTAGGGCTCTTTTGTATATTAATCCAAGGTCTCAAGGTAGAAACGAAATGAAAAGTCTACATTATCGTACCCACATCTAAAAAACGGAAAATTCACCGAAATCTCTATATTCGAAAATAAATAAGTAATAATTGAACGATATGGATATGTAAGAAAAATATATATTTTTTCTCGAATAAATACAAAAGATTAATAAATAAAAGGCTCTAATCTTTTAGACTTATTGCACGTAATGCGATACTCGTACTTTTAGATTTTAGATATATTTGTAAAAATAAGACGCAATGCTTTTTTAAATAAGTACATACTTACTTCAAAACTAATAAAAACGTACGTGAACACTTGTGCACGATTTTATTATAATTCGATTTTTGCAATTTCGAAAAAATAAATAAATATCCACTGACATTCACACAGCGCCATCTAGTCCCTAGTTAAGCGTGAAGCCTGTATTATGGGTACTAAACAACGGATAAATATACTTACATACATTTTTTTTTGTAAATACATACATATTATACATAGAAACAATGTCTCAAAACTAGAAGCAGTAAATTAAGACAAATAACACTCTACATTTTGTTTACGTAAGAACCAGAACCGTTCGTTGTACTCGTATAATACGTAGTAAGTTGTAAAAGTGGCTTGATGCAATTCGATTTACAATTGATAGTTTTCTTAATTACATTTTAATCTTTAATGAATATTCCTGAATAATACGTAATAAAATGATATTTTTACACGCGGAAAACGCTAAGTGAAATCGTCATTGTGACGACTACGTCTGGGTCAGTCCCGATTCAAGTCACAGCTGAACACATTTACCTGTTATTTTTAGTCACGTGTACAATAATTATATATTTGTTATAGCTTTGGTTTTCTACCTTTTACACGTATGTAGGAGTGGATAAAAAATCAGACCCACTTTGGTGTTAGAGTAATTAGCCCACCTGGGGACCTCAGCCGTTTTATGGCTACTTCCCATCTCGTAAACTTCCCATTTCGTAAACCTTCAATTGTACCTATCAAAAGGTTGCGTTTCGTAAACTTTTTATATTTGATACATTATTCCCATTTCGAAACCTTTTCAGTAATTGCATGTGTTAAATCCCATTTCGTAAACTTGCTGTTGAAATGGGTACAGTCAAGTAAGTAAAATATAACACGACAGTAATAATAACGTTGTCATATATTTTTAATCCAGATCAATAGTCGGTTATAAGAATTTATTATAAATATTGATATTTAAAAACAGATAAAAAGTGACCATATAATATGATTACGACCATTTTTGTATCAATCACCTTCATCATCATCATCAGCTCATTAAATGTCCCCACCGAGGGCACGAGCCTACCCGTATAGGGTGATTAGGCCTTAGTCGTCCACGCGGCCCAGTGCGCATTGGACGACTTCACACACAACCTCGAATCTCTTCGCAGGCGTGCATGAAGGTTTCCTCACGATGTTTTCCTTCACCGTAGAGCATCGGATAACGTACATATATTTTCGAAAATTCGAAAATACATTGGTACGTGTCGGGATTTGAACCTCAGCCCTCCCGGTAGGAAGGCGACAGTCCACACCACTGAGCCACCAACGCTCTCAATCACCTTTAATTTTTTAAATAAAACCACAATTCTATTTGACTATTTCAATGAAAAGCATTATTAAGTCTTATTTTTTTTAGGAAAATAATATTTTTAATTTGACACTGACTGTACCGTGCAAAAATAACAATAGTAACAAAGTTTACCAGATGGGAATAAAAGTATGAAGAAATGAAATGTTTACGAAACGCAACTTTTTATAGGTATAATTAGAGGTTTACGAAATGGGAAGTTTACCAGATGGGAAGTAGATGTAACAATCGCCATATTTCTCAGCCGGAACCAACCCCACAGAAGATAGTTCCGGACCACGGATTTTCTTTTCATGCAAGGTGATTTGGCTTGTAATGTCCTTTATAGGTTAATAAGGTTATAATGAAGAATCACAATCAACTTTAACTTTGTATTCCCGTTAAATTCGAAATCCTGATTAGCGGCGATATAAAGTTAACGCTCTGAACACTAGCCCACGGAGGCAATTCATCATCACCTCATAAAATGTCCCCACCGAAGGGCACGAGCCTACCCGTAAAGTGTGTATATGCCTTAGTGATCCACGCGGGCCCAGCGCGGATTGGCCAACTTCAAGCACAACCCTTGATCTCTTCGCTTTCTCACTTTTTTCGTTCGAGCTTACATATAATTTCGAAAGTTCGAAAACACATTGCAGGATTCGAACCTACACCCTCCAGATCGGAAGCCAACAGTCCACCACGAATGAGCCACCGACGTTCTCTCAGTTTTATAATGTTGGTAATTTGAGACCAAATTAAGCAATGTTTTCCTGCCAGTAATCGTTTAAACATATATCATGTTGTTCTTTATAGATTTGCTATTTAAAATAATCCTTGTTACACAATCGATGTGTGGTTTGTTCACGTAACTAACCTGTTAATCAATAGATGTTATTTGTATTCGTGCACCGCCCAACGAATTAATTGCGTTCAATCCTATTCCCATTTAGGAAGCTTTACGTGTGAGTAACTGTGTTTACGAATAATGTATACCTTAAAAGAAGCATTACGCAGACACTAGCAAAATTGGTTCAAGTTAGGTTAAAAGTATGTTAACGGCCACAATTTTGTCATCATCATCAGCTCAATAAACGTCCCCACCGAGGGGCACTAGCGTACCCGTATAGGGTTTTCAGGCACTTCTTCATAGGCGTGCGCAGGTGTCTTTATGATGTTTTTCTTCACCGTTAAAGCGTTGGATAAATGTACAAATAAAATTCGAAAATATCTCGGTACGTGGCGGGGTTTGAACCTGCACCCTCCAGATCGGAACGCATCAGTTCCCACCAATGGGCCATCGACGCTCTCATGATAATTTTGTAAAGTTATGCAACTATCGCAAGGATCCGCGTCTTTTAAATTATTTATTTAGTATTTTAGGCATTATAAGATTTATAAGATATTTACAAAATGAATCCCACACAGAATTTATCATTCTTTGCCCTCTGGCGAAGTCTGGAGAACTTTGAAGAAGGTAGATCAATACGGCAAGGTGATCCTTACTTAGCCGCCCACTCAGCTTCCAATACACGTCACGTGGGATGAAAGGATCTTAAAAGGTTTTAAGAGAACAACTGAATCAAAATAGAACCATTTGTTTACTCGATGGTGAAAACATAAAGCTATGTAAACAAAGGCAAGTCATATAACAGTTCTTTGAAGAAAGAAGCTTATGTAGGCGGTGATATTGGCTGGCCGTTAAACTTTAATATACATACATATAGTATATGTAAGAGTTTGAGGTCAGGCTATGTTAGCGACGGGCGATTGTTACTGAAACCAATAAGTTATTCAATTGTTCTGTTCAGTCGATTATGTAATCGAATTAATTGCGGACATTCAGTTGCTATTTGATACGTAGGTTTATGCTTGAATACATATACAAAGACAAAATTAGTTCTGAAGACAAATGAGGTGTTCCCACTGCGCCTGTATAATATATGTTGGCGAAGAGAACCTTGACAACTACTGAACAGGAGTCAGTGAGACATGACTCGGTGAGGTTGACTTAGGGTCCCAAAGATGTTTTTTTATGTGATAAAATGTACAGGACTGATAGTCGTAAGTGACACACCAGACTATGACATAGTGCCATTGAGACGAACAACTGATAGAAAGTTTCCAATTTATTATCCATCAACGCCTCACTTCGCCCGTCATCCGAGGCAACAGATGTTAGGTCTCTTATACCCGGTAATTTTACTAGCTTCAGTGCCCTCATCCCGAAACACAAGTGCAAAACACTTCTGTTTCACGGGACGATTTTTGGCACTGCTGTTGTGCCTACCTAGACGACTTATTACCGAGTCTACTTAATAAAATGTAATGTATGCATAGACTCCTGTCATTCATCATCATCAACAACAGCCTATAACGTCCAATCGCAGGGCACAGGTCTTTTCACACATCATAGTTATGATGTGATTGAATTGTCCATTGATTGAATCCACATACAACTTTTTAATCATGAAAAGCAAAGTTATTCTCAAAATAGGTTTCCATGACTAAGTTAATAGTTTCTCATGGCATTCTAGTGTAATAAGATTGTGCTAATTAGTACATAAATAGTATCTTTACATTTCAAGACGATCTCTTCTAAGGTATTTTCCATCTTCTAATTACATAATAACGAAACCAGTTACAAAATAATACGTTTGAAAACATTAGTCTGGTAGAGATAAACATGTTTCATTATGTAGTAAAACTTGTAAATGCCATTTTTCTATCGAGAAACATCCTTAAGATGTTAGAATTCGGACCGCATTTAATAATGATATATGGAATAGGTATACACGCGCAAAACACCACGTGTAATTTCATCTAAACAATCATTCAGAATCTTAGTGTTATCATTCCCTATGTATTCCATGAATTGTTTCTTAGTCGTAACTCTTCCTCTTATTCTTTGAACGTTCTTACTCATTTCCCTTCTAGATTCGTGGGTCCTCTTAGCTTCGCATCACATGCTAGAGCTAGGACAAACTAAATGTTATAAAAAAAAGCAAGCTATTTTGCGGTTTTAGATGTACCCATCTTTAGGTTTAAAGAACTTTATTTCTCATAAGAATCTTTAAGAAGAAAATAGAGTAAATCATCAAAATCAAAAAAAAAAAAATTTTGTTAAAAGACATAATTAACTTAACATTAGTTCCAAAACTACATTCTTAAATATGATGAAATGCAAATAGGATTGCCTATTGATAACAATATCTGTAAGCAAAATATTTCACTAATATTGCTATGTTTTTGGCAAAAATATTAATGGTTACTGTATTTGTTTCTCATACACGGCACAGGTCAACGATCTTTCAAATGTGTGCAAATCTAAAAGTCACGTTGTGAAGTCGATCACGTAGCCCAGACCTTGTCGCAGATTGATTTTGCAGAACTTACATGGTTGCAACGAAACATACCATACATATAGTTATAAGAAAACTGCTGACTTTCATTGCATCATAAATAGCTTCTAGATTAAAATTTGTTTTAATGGTAACACAAGCAAAGATTGATTTTTAATGAAGTAATAAAATAAATAAATATTCACTGACATTCACACAGCGCCATCTAGCCCCAAGTTAAGCGTGAAGCCTGTATTATGGGTACTAAACAACGGATAAATATACTTACATAAACACCCAGACCATTACAAACAGACATGTTCATGCACACAAATGTTTGTACTGCCCGGGGATCGAACCCAGTAATGTATTTTGATTGTAAACATTTGTTTTAGGTTTAGTATCTTTTTGTAAAACACCAAACCATTTTGTACCTAACATTACAATAATAACAATAACCTAATATGGTATTCAAGATAACCGTAAATTTCACTATATTTGGTGGTACGGTGTAGGTAAACATCGAACGTTCATTTAGAACACATTTACATATTTTCGATCTTAAACTGTGTCAGTTTGAATATGTAAGAGTTGCAAATTTTCACGCATTTTGGTGGGTTTGACTAACTACGTGTTACTTCTATTATTATAAAGTTCAATGTACAAGAAATGTTCACATTATTCGATACTGAACTCTTTTATATTCAATTGTGAAATTTTAAGTAACAGTTATTGTGTTACCTAATTCCCTTAATTAAGTATGTAATAATAACACTATTTTGTAATGTCAGATTACAATTTTCGGCAACCGAAGCGAACTATAGTGTATCTCGTTAAATCTTGAACTAGTCCGGCGACCTACCAACACTCAATTGTCTATGAAAGTTGATCTAAAATCCCCCAAGCGATATTTGCGCGGATGCATCTCAATGGACGGTTTTCAAAGATTAAAATAATGCAAAGCAACGTCCAATGTATATATTTATTGACGTTAAAAATTAATTACTAGACTCCTAACGCACGTGGCGACGTTGAGCTTGATATTATGGTGCCGATATTGAACAAGGTATTGACTGATTTGGTTTCCTGAGTGCTTACTTTGATCGTTAAATAAATATTTTATTGTTTCTATAATTTATTTTGGTTTTAAATAACTGTTAATAAATAAGAAAAAGCTCGATGGCGCGTTCGGTTGACGACCGTGCAAGTGGAATATTTATTCCAAATTTTCCGTTATCGGATGATGTACTACAAAATATTGTCTAGATTTATTCCGTGCTTCAGAAATGTTGGTCCTGTTGGTCTTAAGGATGGCAGATATGGACTCCAAACATTCGTCATTGGAACTATGTGGAGGTTTATGACTTACCTTCTAGCAGAATAGGTTGTAGCGAGGTCTGCTACCTATAGTGGAAATGGGAAGGTTGATTTCATGATTATATATATGATCGTGCTCTGTGTAAATTAATGATAATAATAATATGTGATGATTGTTACAGTTGACTACGTTCGAGGCGAGTCGCCCCACGTGCTGGAGACGGGCTCGTACACGCAAACTGCGAATCCCCCAAGGATAGCCCTATCGCCCAACGCTGAGGTCCTTGCGGTTTCCGTGGACTCGTCCATTGAATTCTACGACACGTACACTGGGAAGCTGTACGATACTGTGGAGAATGTTTATTTAGGTGAGTTCCGAATGCTAACTAGTTATTTACCGATGTTACTTACTGCGCTGGCAACGACCATAATTATGTAGATCTTGGCTTCCGAGATGAGATTTTGCTTCTCTGATCTATACTAAACAGTGGCGTGCACAGAGATTATGAGTAGGGTATGCAAAGTGAGTGACACTAATCGCAAAAACAATGAATATTTTAACATTTTTTGTCTTATTGAGTGCTGTTTATGATAGCAGATCGACTATGGTTTTAAACATATAGAGGAAAATGGGCGAAGAAGCGAAAATCATCTAATATGTTGGCGATTTTCCGGGTTGTTTAGAGGCACAGGGTATGCACTGCTTATTTGCATATATGGAGTGCACGCCACTGATCTTAAGCCTTCTATCCAACTATACTAACTACCCACAGGACCCTTCGGGATTTGTTGTCAGATCTTATTCGGAAGCTCTTTTACCGCTAGTGTTCCGATGTTACGTATATAAAACTATTTAGTACAGCTTACCTAATGAGTAATGATAGTTAGTAAATTTCTTGTATTACTAGATAAAGAGAATTGTGACGCCACCTACTTAGCTATAATTAAAAATTCCAGCCGACTTACGGAAATTTCTGGCAACTCCCAGTTTGTTACTTAATAAATATTGTTAGCAATAGTGAGCATCGCTAGGCTATTAATAGCTCTCAAGGGTTCTTAAATCTTAAGATTATTCCAGAGAACGACTGAGCGATTGCGATCGATATAAGACTTCGGCAATCTAAATATATTTTTAAGCGAACGGGACGGGCAGATACGCCTGACCACGACAGATGCGTTGAAGAAATTAATACATAGTAGGTAGTCATTATTTTCCGTCCACACTGCTCTGCGCCCGTCACCCGAGACGACAGATGTTAGGTTGTACCCGGTAATTTTATAAGCTACATTGCCCTCATCCTGAAACACAGAAGTGCAAAATACTCCTATTTGACGGGACGATATCTGGCGCTGCGGTGGTGTCATGATAACTCAGTACTGAGACTACCACCTAGTACCTACTAGATGAACAACATTTGGAAATGTTGAATGTAGACGCGTGATTCCTGGGCAAGGCGCCACGTGCTCGACCGGCACGCGTGCAGCGTTCCGAGAATTCCGCGCAATCCAGTTTGCGTATTCCATAAAGTTTGCCCGGTTACTGCTGTCGCAATCGGGCCTGGGGTGAAAAAGTATACTAAAATAACACGCAACTCATGTAATCGGTGCTGTAGTAATTGATTTCATTCGGAAACTACTCGAGCGTAGTAAACTATTGACACAATGTGCCCCTAGTTCTTACTTAACCAATCGGATAGTGTGGACTGTAAAGGCGTAATAGAATCTGACACCAACAACTTTATAATGTGGAATTAGCAAACTAACAAAACGCTTGATAGGGAATATTCCTGGGTTAAACATATTTGTTGATATAATATCTTATATCGAAAGAGTACTTACTTCTATTAGAAAAAAGGTTAATTCAGCAGTCACATCTTAGTAGGGACTATAGTTATTCAATCTATTAACCCTTTGAATGCCAGGAATCCAGACACAGGAAATCTATTGTTTCTGACGCCCTTAGGTGTCATTGATGTTCAAAGAGCTTACCGCCTAGTTCGTTGATGACCACGGCTTCAATTCCGATAATTTAACATTTTTATAATGCCCTCATAGTATCGTTATTGTGTCTCAATAGTAAACTAATTAGTAACACCATTAGACAATTCATTATACTATACAATTACGGTTTTATACTTTTAATACGAAAATTGTATCGGAATACCAAATTTATTCTTCGATTGTTCGATTCGACTTCTACATTACGACACTGCAAGGTAATTCAGTAAGGTTACTGCCATCTCTTAAAACAGCATTACAGTAATGATACGTTGATGATGATAGCATTGTTTTATCAGAAACGGCGAAGTAATACTATTTTAATACTGTTTAAAGAGATAGTCGTAGATTTTAATTGTGTTTTGGATTTGTACCAAAGTTTAAACGCTGTTAGAAAAAATACCAGAAAATAATGTCCTCATGCAAAAAGGTCAAGATATCTTTCGTCTGCGCACACCTACGAAGAGATTCAAAGGTTTTGCGTGAAGTCGGCCTGGGCCTGCGTTGATGACTTCGGCCTATACACCCTTTACGGTTAGGCTCGTGCCCCTCGGTAGTGACGTAAGTGAGCACCTGCTGATGATGATTCAAAGGAATATTGTTTTTTCTTTAACATAATTATCAGCATATAACGGCCCACTGCTGGGCACCTTCCTGCACAACATGGCTATGGGAGAATGGGCTTTAACTTACCATCCGGGCACAATGAGCATTTGGTTTTCTTTATACTTGATGGAAATATTCGTGGACCGAAAGCCGCTTCAAATAGCCTGAACGTCCATAGTGATTATTCCGTTATACGAGTAAGAAGATTGAATACCTAAGTTGCTGTAAAGCCGAGGTAGTTAGTCAATATCAATTATCCGCTTCCTAGAGCACTACCTGAAATCCGATCAAGATTGTGTACGCTTTGACCCTAATACGAAGTTCGCTTCATCATTGTTGTACTAAAGACTAGATATTGTACTCTGAGTTTAGTGCTTATGTATACAAACACGCCCATGTGAAGCTGTGTTACGAAATCAGTTTTTATCGTCATAGCTTCTGATCCGGTATCTGATGGATTTTACCATTTAGTTGCGTCACTAAAGTTGCGAGTCGCGGGTTCCAGGTCTCACTCGGATTTTGAGTTTCACGCGTCCTTCGATTGTTCGAAGTTTCGAAAGATAGCTTTAGCTATTATTATAAAGGGCTTTTTAAGTGGCAACAGAGGCTTGAATGTAATTTATAAATTGCGCAGTCGATTTACCAAGTACACAGATATTCCTTTACTGTACTTATTAAAAAACAAACGCTTTGAACTGAAATTACCAATGGATTCAAGACGGGAATTTGTTCATATACGCTTAATCCAGTGACATTTTGTGAGCAATAGTAAGCATATTTGCATTTTCTTTAAATTTTTCTAATTAAATGTTATAATAAATCATAATCATTATTGTGGAGTAGTTTCTAAGAGTATTTATCCAGAAATATTTGAATGTATGTAGTAGTCCCTATTGGCGTATGTGAAAAGATCTTGCCTTTGGACGCTTACGCCAACTTAGCATACCTGTGGTGCGGTGCATCTTGATCAACAACGAACGAATTCTAACCCAACCGCCAAAACCCACTACCACTGATATTATGACATATCTTTTCTAATTGGATCACTCTTTGGAAACTTTATCAATTTGTTTATTTACTAAAATGAGTAATATGTGTATAATAGAAACACGATTTTGACCTTAATGTGCTTATGACGTAAATGACGTCATGGCGCCGAAGCACGAAGTTGAGTCATATGAACTCAAAAGTCGGACAGTCGGTTCATCGAAAAGGGAAATCCTTCGCGGTTCCATTATAATTGTAGATGCATTTTTTAAGTCTACGAAGACCTCTGCTTTTTCCTTGTATCGTCTCGCGTATATTCCAAGTTGTTCAAGAAAAACTTGTGCATGCGTTATTAGGGTTAGCAACAGCTTCATTTTGTTCTTAAGATTGTTTATTTAGAGAAAATGTTAAATGGTTATTATAAGCCTTATACCTATTAATTAGAGTAACCCTAGGTTAATACAGCGCTATAACTATACGTCATCGTTAGCAACCATGTGAACAGAATATAGAAGGTGACATATTTCTTAACAAAATTTAAGTAAAATAGAAATAATTTCACGGAGTAATTACTAGTTATATGATACAGTAACAGAAAGCGATACCAGGGCCGATGTGCTTATCAGTCGAACATATTTAGATAATAATGTCTATTAACTTAAATTAATAAGGTCAAACATATTAAACTGATTTGTTTAAAGAATTTAAACAGACCACAGATTTAATACCGGTTACCTATATAATACATGTACATTAATATATTTTATACATATAAGCTATCATTCTTTCTACGACAAATCAAGATAATTTACTTGCAGAATTTCATAATTGGTATTACTATCATGTATTTTAAGCGACCTGTCTTATATAGAAAATTTGGTAAAGTTAATAAATTAATGTATTGCCATAAAATAATGAAACATAATGTTTTTAGCGTTGTGTTGCTCAAATGTTGTGGCCAACCCTGACTATTAGTTACATAATTTGCAAGACCGGCAGTTCGCAAGTTTTGGTAACTTAGTGACCTCGAGACTAATTTGGTAAGCCACTTTTTTAGTTTATATAAATCTTCGTTACAAACGGTAGTTGCTAAGTAGATATTCTTAAGATTTTTCTTTATTATGAAGCAGTGATTTATATTAAAAGTAAATGAAGATTAAGATTATTCGTAATGTTTGGGAACCAATGTCACGCATGCTTTTACATTAATACAGCGAATTAGTCACCCTATTGATTTATCATCATCTTATTGAGGTCACAGTTACGCAAGAACTACTACCTAATACGTTGACTTTAATAATGCCTTGTCAATATTGTCTATAGGCACAATTTTTGTACGTGTTGACTTCTATTTTCTCTGATATAAAGAGTCACAAAGTCAAGGATAGGTATGTTGGCTTAGGTCATGATTAGTCGAGTGACATAGAGGTCAAAACTTTATGATAACATAGACTTACAAATGAATTAGTGTATAACGATTGTATGCAGATTATGGTATTAGTTATGTAGGTTTATGTATCAATGGCGTTTGTACGTCTAGATTATGTAATTATGCTTAGTACCTAATTGTTAAGCCTTAAATGGTGTACGTGTACTTCTTTAGAGACCCGAGCACGTCTACATATAAGTACCTACCTACCTGATTTCTACCGCTGCACAATCGAGTGTCGCTTAGCCGGGAATTAAGTCCACAAACATATTTCTATTATTATCCACTAAGTATACCTGCTATTATGATTTCCAACGTAAAATAAATATTTTACAGACATTATGTAGGAAATAAGGAATCAAAGCAAACCTTACCACTCTGTGGTTCATCCTGATGAACAATATATTTGGCTCTGAGTTAACGTTCCGAAAAGCCTCTATGATGAGAGTCGTCAAGCCCCTGGTCCGCCAGTGAATCAATGAAAATATTGTTTCTAGATTATCGGGTGTCGATTTAGGCTGATGAACAATCAGACTGACCCTGGTATCAGTTTCTAACCGCCATTCTTACAGCTTTTGACGTGGTTTTCATGATAACATGATAAATCGCTATATTGGCTGCTGTGACCGTTTGCTTAACGAGGCCTTCTCCGTCTTTTTTATATCTTTATTTTCTCTGCAACTACTCAACTCAATTTTTAATGTAAATATGTTGTTTATAAATTTTACTTTCATTCCTTTTGTTATAAAACTGATAGTGCTGTTATTCTCTTAGCCACCCGTATTTCAATTTATAAAAAAACACCTAATGGAACGTGCTGAGATTGCTATCATTGGTAGTAACGATATGACATTAAAATAACCTGTTAATTTGTTAAAATGTTCGTATGTAACATGTCAAGTTATGATTGATCTAAGTGCATATTAATTACCGTTGAGCCTTTCGAATGCTCGAGAATATAATTAGACCCATATTTTCAACTATAAATACTATTGTACTAATAGAGTAAGCGTTAACTAGTGTTTAAATTTATAAAGAGTTGAAGGTTTTTTATTTCGTCTAGAAATCTCTTAGATATCGTAGGAATCAGTAAAGTTTGCGAAAAGTTGCAGTGAAATTAAAGGCAATACAAAGGTAAGTCTTTAAATCACTTAGAAATTAAAATACGGAAGAAATCGTAGATATGTCTGGTTTTGTTGGCACCTATATTATGCTGAGGGGCGACATTTTGTGTCATTGTATATTTTTTAAGTTATTGCACGAAAGTTCTATTGTTTGTTTTGTTTCTTTGCATGTGTACATGCACTGATTAATTTGGCAACATTAATTTTAAATGAGAGTAAAGAAATATATTGTGGCGAAGTCAACTACAATTTCATCGACAAATAAAGATATATATTTATAATTCGTTTCTTCATTTGTTCGCAGTAAAAAACTTTTTTTCGTTATTGATTTCATAGGTAGGCAAACGAATATACGATTCACCTGATGGTAAGTGATGCCCAAAGATTAGCTGGTAGAGAATGCAACTTGGCATTAAGTCTGCCTTTGTATATTAATCACATTTGCAATAAATAAAATAAATAAATACCGACCTATGAATACAATTACGCAACATGGCAACACCAAAGGAGCAACAAGTTGCCATTTTTCAAAATGTAGATGGAAAAGAAAAAGACCATAAATACATAACACGGTTATGTGGTGTCGGTTATCGAAGGCTTATGTTACTGAGTTTAATACTCTAAACGAGTAAGTAAGATATATTTTTATATTTCACAGCTGTAGATGAGCAAAAAGGTCTTAGGTCTTGTTACACTTCTCTTGTGCGGTTGAAAGTAGGCAATGCAATCAGGATTATACTTTATCCAAAACTCCGGATATCCGGGACTTCACTCGTCTACCGAATCCGGATTCCAAAAACGACTCTGGATATCCGTTACTGATTTATTTAAAATTGTAATTCAGGGGCTACATTACATTTATGATGAAAAAGTTGTTTTATTCTTTAGGTGATAAAACTCCCTTGAATAGTTATATACCGATAGCATTCCACGCCTTGTCCACAAGTTGTTGGCTAGCGTTGTGACGAACAGCCTTGCCATGGGAGTATTTGAATTCAATCCACCGGAGCAAGCTGGGTTTCAAAAAGGCTGGAGTACCTTGGACCATCTCCATACTGTTCGGAAGCTTCAGCGACGTACATAATACCAAGGAGTATACATAACCAGCCGCAGTGTATGCCATTTTTATTTTTAAGCTATATGCGTAAAGTCCGGATAATCCGTATTGGACCAGAAATCCGTTCTTAAATTTCCGGATATTAAACATATTCGCTCAGTTTTAATAATTTTCAAAGAGATTCGAACAATTAATGTCTATACAATTGACTAAAATGTTTTAGCCAATGACCTCCCCTCCTAATATGGGAATCGTTAGGCATCACCTTGAGTACGTCTTATTTGTATACAGTTTACACCTATTGAAATTAAGTAGCAACATAATAAACGTATTCAACGGATGGGCGGGTCAATCGTAGCGTGTTACAAGTGAAATTAAAACAAATCCATATTTATGATTTCAACCGTGTCGGATTACACATGACCCTACTAAACTACTGTTACCGAAGCGAATACAGACAAGACGTTTGTTATTGTTTTGATTTAGCGCTATTACCATTTTACCCGGTATACAATGGTGTGCCGCTGCTGAAAAAAATGTTTTTCAACTATAATTTGGACGTATGGAATATGTAGATTTCAAAGTGTTTAATTTGTGAAGACTTACTTTTTCTCAAAGGATGCGACTTTGTCAATGAGCGTTATAGAATATAGGGGAATAAATTGATAAGCGTAAAGACATTTTTTTAAATCTTTTGCAGAGGGCCTAAAGATCTTTTGGAGAGCATTTTCTCATAGATAACCTCGGCTAAACTAGAGCGATACGCTTTTAAAGAATTTCTTAGTTTTAGTTTGGAAATACCCCTATTTAATTTTTTATTTGACTACGCAATATCAAAACGAATAACATTTTTTTTAGGTGAAGTTGTTTATTGTTGAGGTTTTTTTATATTTAGGGTTTTTTAGTCATTTGAACATTTAAATAAACAAAGGCCTGTATTTGTGAAACGAATGATGTAGCTAAATTAAATGTGAGTTCGGGACCGGGTAGCTTTAAGCCACTTCAGCATGAGGGCTAATTTGTGATGTTTTATTGAACTTACAGAAAACCCAGCAAACTAAATTAGCAAAATCTTAATCCAGGAATCCAGACATAATAGAAAATCCTTTGTTTCTGACGCCTTTAGGTGATGACACCAATGTTGGCGATCAAAGGCTTAATCGATAAAATATAACGTTTTAAGCCCTGGATTTTCTATTGTGTCTCAACTCTCAAGTAGTCACGTTGTGCGAATAATCGCTGTTTTTTGGTACTTCCGTATCTCTTACCACTGCATTAATATATCAGTAATTACAATAACGAAGTAATTGCTATATAAGTGCAGATTCGAATGATTCACCTACACTTATAAAATGATGTAATTGCAATAATCCTATCATTTATACCTAAATTGTAAATGTATTTATAGACACGGCTCACGTTCCTATACCTAGCAAATGTTAACAAATAATAACGCTGGTTTACAACATTATAACCCGACAAAACCTTGGCTATTGTATACTCGGTCGTTATGTAAGGTTTTAGACAAACTATTAAAATTATTTAATATAAGCGAAATACTCACGATCATTACCAAGGAAATAGAGGCTTTGAATGCATCTTAATTAACGCTGCCTTGTGTTGATCCGTGCAATTAAATTTAGAAATGTTACTCGTATTTTTGATATTTAACAGTTTATAACTTTAATAACCGTGTAGACATTGATATCGATCGGTCGTTCAAGATCTTGAAACTGATATGGTAAAATATAGGTTCAATGATTTCATAATATATTATACCAATGAGTAACAATTTATTTAAGAACTTCTAATTCTCTCTACATTCTCATTTATAAATGAAAATGTAGAGATGATTAACAAAAGAAGAAATTAGCCAAGATAGTGGGCTCAAATCACGGATATGTGTAATCTCTCCAATACTATATTAATTTAATAAAAAAATGCAGTGGATGTAGATTATATTTGAACTAGCGTTTCAGCGTTTTCGTTAAAATACACCACTAACTATAAAAAGCGATTTAAATACTTGACAACCGATACCATATCAAATAAAATTATCGATGTCTCAGTGGTATCGTTTCTTCCCTAGGTGTCCAACCCTTACTCGTCCACGCCGTGCCGGCCAATCGCGGATTGGACGACCTTTAAATCTCTAATCGCACAACATTTAAATCTCTTCGTATCTTATCGAATTTTCGAAATTATATGTACGTTTACGTTTTGTATAATGAATATTAAGTATCTGCTTACATAGTTTTCGGCTTACAAAAGATACAACGTAGGCATCGTGATGTGTATCAAGGCGTATAAGTCATGTCCTTAGCCCAGACGAAGCTATTATATATTCCATATTTGTTTTTATATGACTGAGACATCATTACCGATTCCTTTTTGTTTTTGTCAAGAGGCCTTTAGATTTTATCTTAGTTTTGAGCACCGTCGGGTCAATTTAAATATATCAAAATTATAATATAAAGGAGATAATCATTATTTAAAAGTTATTTCATTTGTACTGAAGGGAACTATATTCCAATTTTACTTTCATTTCTGTAAGTAACATATGTATGTAGGATCCTACATTTCTGGTTAAGACACGTATGGTTTACTATAACTATACTTTGGGATTTATACAACTTAGTATAGATCGTCTAAAAATATATTTCCTCGTAGAATTTTGTGTAAAAAATAAAAATACATCTTAACAAATTATGTTAATAAACTTAATTCTATAAGTTTATGTTGTGTCTCTAATCACAAAATTCTCGTGACGCAATAATTATTTAACCTCTATCTTCGTTTATAAGAGTAAAGTATTGAAAGTGGAAAGTAAAAAGCAATTTACTGCGTAGATGAAAAGAGTGCTTAAGAGATGCAGAGCAGGTAATCGCTGGCAGCAAGCTGAGTTTAATTCAGAAATCGGGCTGGTTGAGGAGGCTTGTACCAAAAGAGCTTTATGATATACTATGTGATTATTTTGTGATCGTACTTGAATTAATAAAATACCTTTCTTGGAACGTGACTGAGAAACGAATCAGATTAATATTCATCAGAATTGAGCAGCTTATAAACAAATTAAAGTCTTTTCTAATTATATATTTTCCAATAAAATATAATAAGCTTGCCTCTTGTTATAGATTTATCCTTGTTAATCGGCTTATTTGCCATACATTTCATAGAATAAGTAGCTATTGAAATTTCATAAGAGGATCTTAAATGTTAAGAATATCGATCCTTTTATTTACCTAAATAAATTATACAAACACGTGCCGTTTTCTATTTAGGTTTTCTAATAATCTACATCTCAAATAACGAAGTTATTAATTTGTCAAGCAGAGTGTTGCAGAGTGTTGTTGTTACGCTCTTAGGCTCGTTGCGTAAATTTTAAGACTGAGGGCCATCTGCGCTCGCCAATTTCCTGGTGAAGCTGTAAAAGCCATCTGCGTCCAACAGCAGCAGCAGTCAGTTCGAAAAAAACCTTGTGTAACATTTTTTGTAGTGTTTCCTTAATCGTTCTTTCAAGAATTTGTATTTTGTATTCGAACTCTTAATTTCGTATTTCGTTTCGTATATTAGAATGATTTGTCTAATGATGCTACCAATAAAAATCTATCAGTAAACAACACTAATGTGTGAAAAAAATATTATTGAGTTTGAGACAATAACAATCTTATTAGCGCGTTTAAAAGTTAGTGTAATTGGAGCCCAGGTTACTGAAATAATCGGTCTGTTCATTAAAAAACATATATAAAAGTTATGAATCTCTGAAAGTTTCTGTTAGAACACATCGTTTTACAAAAAAAATATTTACAATCAATTAAATAACAATTTTCTAAAAATAACAACGATTGGAAATCGTATATGACAGGTGTAATTGAATAAAATTATTTTTAGTTTGAGTTTATTTCTACATCAAAGAACCACGGACATGTGTGCACATGTGGCCTGATGATGAATTATTCAGGCATCACAGAACCACGTCAGCATAACAGTATCGATTATTATCGTTTACAGAATATGAAGGTTGGAACAGTCTACTTATAGATAGATCTACGGTCAGTTCTCATTACATACTCGTATAATGTCAATCACTTAGATATGAGATTATTATTTATTACAGATTTTATTTATTATATATTATAACTCTTTCGTTGACAATTTCAATGGTACTAGGAGTGAATGCGATGATTATTTTTGATTTTATACTATTTTTTTTCTTTCAATGAAATAGTTAACCTAGTTTAATATAATGTAATGATATTTTAGTTTAATTTTTATTTGAGTCATTTTCAAAATCCTCTCCCTACAAACCTTAGCGGTTTTTTTGTACGGGATTTGATAAAAAAAATATTGTAACATTTTTTTATATGGTAATTATAATAAAAAAAATTACAACCAAATATTACGACTTAGGTAATAAAAAGGTATTAGGTAATATGTGATACAATTACAGCGGTTAAAGGGTTAAAGAAACATAGTTTTTCAGTACTCGTGAGCTGTCATGTCCTTCAGGCATTATTAAACGCTGCAGTACCAACTAACAGCCGTTGGAGTGACTAATTAGATCCACCACACGACGACGGCTTCAGGTGATGCTCCATAATTCATTGCGCCCTCGACCCAACTACCCCATACCTGATGTAACAGAGTTACCTATAAATTACCTACTTTTTGTGTTGTTAAGAATAGTATGAATAGTAAGGCCGGCAACGCATCTTCTAGCTCCTTTGGTGTTGCAAACGTCCATGGGCGGCAGTATTCATTTTCCATCAATACATCTGTCAGCTTGTTTTCTCCCTGTCCTATATAAAAAATATAAAATTGAATTGTTTTGCCGTCTTGTCAAATATCCTATTCAGATGTTAGTGGTCTGAATTAGTGTCATGTAATTTTATTGGACAATTTTATGAAAAGGTAGCATAAATTTTCAAAATTGGGTGTCGGGTTATATATAATCTATGATGATGCAATATATATATATATATTGATTTTTGTTGAATATTAAAAGTTGAACCCTATTTTACGCGCCTAATAATATATATATATATATATATATATATATATAATATATATATATATATATATATATATTGATTTCAAAAGAGATGCTAAATAAATTTTATTATTCTAAACGAAATGTGTTGTACAATATTTTTTATTGCAAAAGCCTGTCTCAGGCATTTTTATTTTAGATACTTGTTCAAGAAAAACAAATTCTTATTTGCTTAGTACTTACGTATTTCTCACTTAAATCATTTTTCTTATTTGATGAAGGTATTAACTACCTATTCAGATTTTAATTGGTTTAAGCCTCTTAGACTACAGGATTAGTATTTTATTTTAGATACGTTTTCATTATGAAGGTACCTCTTTATTTTAACATTCAAAATTTTGTTTGTGATTTAGGTATTATGATGTAGTGGTAATATAATGAAACATGCCTGCCATAATAGAACAGCAATATATCGAATATAAGTTTTGAAAAGTTTTCCTACTCAATTAGCAGTTTTCCACTCAATCGTACGGAAAAGGTCTATTAATCATCCGTAGGCCTTTAACTACCATCGGCGAAGTATTATTATCAGACGCAATGATATACCTTTTTTTAAGAGGAGAATCCTGCATTGTATACTGCCCATTCTGGGGGGAACGAGCAGTTATGTCGGACTCCTACCGACTAAACTCCTCTGTGTCCGTGCGCTACGTCTGGTGACAGACTGCGGGCAAGCGCTGAGCGCATCCGACCATGCAGTCCGTCGACGCTGTCCGCGATGTAGGTGCGGACCCGACTTTCCTCTTTCGGAGGCTTGGGGAAGTCTAGAAACACGTAGACTATCCCCACATTCGCAGGGGCTTGCAAGTTGTGTAATAGCAGATGCCCCTCGATCCGCTATCCACAGCCCCTACTAGGGTGGGCGAAGCTGGTGCGACCACCGCCTCCTTCGCCCAGTTCTCCGCCGCCTGTTCGCACTCGCAAGCGGATCCTCCTTCCTAATGCGCTCTGCTTCTTCCTTAGAAAGCATTATTTGCTCACAGAAAGAAGCTACAGCCTCCCAGGCGACATTGCTCATAACCATGGCTGCAATGACAGCTGGTAAACTGAGGTTGTCTCCTATAGTTGCCCTTAGGGCAGTTCTTGGTGTCTCCCATTGCGGACAGTTTTGTAGAGTATGGATGACTGTATCTTCTTTATCCAATTTATTGTTCGCGTTCATGACAAGCTGGGCTTTCTTCGCGTCTGGCTATTTTGTACAAATATTTGCCAAAGCATCCATGGCCAGTCAACATTTGCGTTTTTCTACTTGCTCACAGTTGTAGGACTGGACGAACTCCGTCGACTGTATCATGTCCAGCAGAAGGGTGTGTAAGCATTTTGCCCCACTTCTCAAATGCTACGTTTTGTGCACGCAATGATATACCTACACTTTTAATGGGAAGTTATCGCGTTTATTCTCCGAAATTAAATAACAATAAAAAGCGTATTATTGTAATGTCACGACCACGGCGACTTCTCTGAAATGATGTGCGGTTAATGAAATTACCGAGGCCATCGGATGCACTCTGAATTATTGAAACAAAGCAACCGAGGACGCTATCGATCGTTGCTATTTAGGGCTGCATGTGTCGGGAGGTCGCGGGACCGCCGCGGGCCCAGGGGTGGACGCGTGCCTCTATCAATTGAGTTAGGGTTACCCGACTAGAGGATTATTTAAACTAGAGCATACCTAATTGTCATTGATTAGGAAATCTGGAAATCTTTACAGGCAGGCTCGTGCCCCTCGGGGACGTATAATGATCGCTCCTCGTTGACGAATGAGGTGATAATGATGATACCTAGTTGATACAATATACAGATAGTGCTCACATACTGTAATCAGTAAGGTTCTTTCTTGGTGTAGCGTTCCGAGTGTTTCGAGTTAAGATCGCTACGTGATCCAGGGTTCGAATTCCAAGGGAAGACGATATAGTAAAAGTCACATTGTGCGATTTCTCCTGTTTAGGTTAGGATATTACAGGTAGAATCACCTGATTATCAATAAAACCATATGATTCCGTTACGGATTTTGATATGGTTGTAGGTATATTGGACAAATGACTTATACAGGCATTAAATTTGATGAACATATTTAGCAATAATACTTAGTTTGTGGAGTGCTCACTGTCGATTATGAACGACACTATCATGGCTAATTGTTGATCTAAAAATATTGGTCACTTTATATTCATATTGAATATCGGAGGCCTTTACTATGGTAAGCTAAATTAGGTAGTTGTTATTAAGATTGAATAAGAAAAAAGTTGTAAAGAGAAACAGGAAAGAGCAACCCTACCTTGCCTCTGGTTGCAGCCACGTGCCTAGGAAAGTTCCACGACTAATTGACAAGTCAATTACTCCGTCAGGGCGGGTCTATTTTTTAAATTTTCATACCTGCACGGCACGCAGCGGCCTAGCCAGTTACGCGCATGTCGAACTTTATTACCGCTTTTAAAATTGGATTTTCTCCGAAGCTGAAACCTGGCAGTTGATGAGTCAAATGCAGTTTATTTACGCGACAAGGTAAACGAACGCGATTTTTCGTACCGTTATTGGATCCGATATGAAGTGACTACTAAATGTATAGTAATATAGATAGTCCAATTGAAAACTTTGTTTGGGGAAAGCTCGAGCCCTACGTTACGAGGATGATGTTCATATAAGTTGCTGCAGTAATGTCGTGCAGTTATTAATCAAGCTTTAATCAATAGTAGGAATTCGTTAACGTTGAGACTTGAGTACAAAAAATCCTGTTATTTAATAAAGCTTGATAGTTAATTTTGTTTTAAGATTTCGAAAAACATATTTGATATCCTAAAAACAAAATTATTAATTATGTACCTGCTGAAAATAGGAACAACACTTTTGTCTTCAAGTATTTCCTGAAGATTTTTTTGACATAGACCGCTATATGAATGTAACGAAGCACTTCTATATATGCAAGTTTCTTCAAATTTTAACCCATTTCAACTCGTTTCATTACAGGCCTGATAAACTACATGAAGTTCGACGCCAGTGGTAAGCTGTTGTTTGTGTGCGGAGACCGCGCCATCAGGGTGTTCCACAATGTCTGCGGCTACCACACCACCATCGCCAGCTGCACCCGACTCCTTTCTAACAAGCAGACTTCTGCCACTGTAGAACGTCTCAAGAACACCATACAGGAGTGCAAAGAAACACTCGCCAAGTTTGGAAAGTAACTCGCGCGGATCCAACACGACAATTGCATTTATTATTCCTAAAGTCACAAATATTTTAAGAAGTATTTACAACTTTACCAGTGTGGTCTCGAGTATTATTACGTATTGTCGAAATTTCAAATATTGAAAGTATGATCTCTGTCCAAATTTTGTCGCTAGTATTTATATATTTCACTAAGAAATAAGTCCGGTACTGGGATGCCTAGGTAGGTATTTACCGCAGTGCAAGACATCGTCCCGGGAAAGAAAAGCATTAAGCATTTCTGTTTCGGGAAGAGGGCACTGTAGCTCATAGAGTTAAGCAAACTGGTCGTCTTGATTACTTCATAATATGAAAAAATATACTTAGTAAACCTATTATCTGATAACAGTGTAAACATTCCAGAGTCGACACGTTTTTAGTATAATATTAGATTAAATCTTTAATTGTAATTGAAATATACATAAAGACAACAGATTATTTTAGAGACTTGACTAGTTTTTGCAATGGACGTGGTCAGAATAATTGTAAGCGACAGGTTTGAATTGATAAATTGTCGGTAACCGCATTGTTTTCGTACCGTGCTCCATATAACTGACCTATATCCAGCGCGCGCAATCTAGGCCACAATCTAGCCTATTACTTAGTAGTTGTGACTGGGCTCCTTGCCCGTTAAATATTCCTAATTCAATATATTTAATAAAATTAAATAATTGTACACACAGATAAATATTGTAAGTTAATTTAAATCTGTGCATTTATACTGGTCAATAATTGTAATTGTATGTCAATAAACTTTACATTTATAATTAATCGTTTATTTTTTCTCTAAAATCGATTTATCCGTTATCTAAACATGCTTTTAGCTTAAAACGGGGCTACATAATTATGACGCTGGTCAATGTGTATGCACATTGCATATTGATAATTTTAATGTTTTTTTCAGTAGGTAAGTCCGCAATTAAGCAGACATCCCACTTGATGGTGGTGGATGGTTCTCGAGTGGGGACCGCGGACCTTGAGTTACACCGGAATCATAACCAGTTGGACCGATGTCTTCATGGATGTCACAATATGCCTTTGTTTAGCTGTAGGCGTATTAAACTTATAATTACCCCTATGAGACACTGTGCAGTTGTTTACTTATCGAACGTTAGTCTCAGTATCCAAACATTTCAAAGCCTGCCTCACTATACAAATTAATTCGCAACACAAGTAGCATACTTCACTTTTTAAGGGTGAAATACGTGAAATATGCAGATAATTTTAGAGAACATGCTCTGCTTAAGATTCGGCTGAAAATCCTGTCGGCCGGACATTAGTTTGAGTAACAAGAAATACCAATTTTAGCTACATCAGCTGTTAATGGAATGGGTTTCCACTAACAGCTGATGTAGCTGAAATTGGTCAGGAAAACTAATCAGTAGACACCATTATGTGACTAAAATTGATTCAACCTCCTGCTTTTATTAAGTTACAAAAATAAAACAAAATATTGTTTAGTTTTAAATTTATTGTGTTCTGCACAAAAGTGACATTACCGACAATACACTGAGTTTCTCCAATATAGGAAATTTAAGTACAGTTTCACAGCTTTTGTTAACATATTTTTATCCGAGTCAGATATACATACATTTAACAGTGTTATTTGAATCAATTCCTCAATTTTGTCAAAAAATAGTATTGCCAAAATAGATATCTTTTTATTTAAGAAATAAACTAGTTACATACTTTGCATTTGTTTACATCTGCAATGCAAAAAATAGTACCTATTCTTTTTTATTTTAATCAAATATATGGAGTTTTTTTGTACCAATTTGCTGTTACTGCTTTATTCATCATATTTAAAAACCTCCGAAGATTCAGTTTAAAATAATTCATGTTACACTTCAAAAAACGTTTAAAAAATTATTTTCTTTATCAAAATGAAATTTCGCAATCTTTTAAATATTTTCTATTATTTTTTTTCTATGACAATAGATCCTTAAATTGACAAATTTAAGGATCTAATTCATATTTAATCATTTATTTGGGGGAAACACATAAATGCATAGGCAGATAAGGCAGTGGTAGACGCTTGTGACAACCCCGTAAAAATCTATTGACTGCAATGCAAACGTATTAAAGATTTACCGGTTGATTTCGTGACGTTGAGACAAGCTTTACACGATAAAGATACAGCTCCCTATCTGTTGACTATGTTTCATTACAAAATCTAAAATTGACTACATATAATTAATAAACCAATTGTCTTGTAACATATACACAAAAAAGACTAAGTTTAACTGAACCAACATAATTATAGCGACAACAAAATAATGCAATGACTTAAGCATCAACTTATGGAACAATTGCCAATCACAGTATTGGTATTTCATTATTTTTTAATAAAACTACCTACTCATTCACTCTAAATAATTGAAGAAGCGAACAACTGTGGAGTATCCTATCCTCGCGAGTGATTAAAGTTTAAAGATCAACAATTACATATTATTTTTACATTATTAAATAGTGTAGGATTATTTTCACAAGAGCTGATTTAAATAAACAAATTACATGTAGGTGAGCTTAAATATAGTTGCTGCTATATAGTTTTCTTATAAATATTTTAGTCATTACATCCGATCACTGTATATATGTATGTTGGTAATAACTAGAGCATGAAAAACATTAAATTTTGTAATCAGCTCTTGTCAAATTACTGGCTGGTAACCATTAAAACAGCACTTAACAGAGTTACAGAAATCTTATCTTCGAACAGTTCAAATATAAATGATAGATGCATAACTGTAAATGAATAAGAAACAATCACTTTTATATAGGTGAACTAATACAAATGCCTGCTGCAGAGAACTGGTTCTCTCTCATGTATGAACATTTTTATATATCGACAAAATGATATTCTGCAATGTTGTATATAGTAACCATTTCAATATTATAAAAGTTAGGCATTATAATTGCATTCTTAATAACAATATGAAATAAATCTATGACCTCAGTTTAAGGTTTCAATATAGTTCAGACTAGATCCTAGAACTACTTGAACACAGTTTATTTTAATATTCAGTTATTCCGTTCCAAAATAATTATGTTATTCTTAGTCTACCCAGTAACAGCTAAATAAAAAGCCTCATTTCGCGCGAATACGACATTAATAATTACTTACTATCAACATTACAATGAACATAACAATTTAACTGCGAGCTCGTTTTGAAATTAACGTATCCTATTTCGCTAAAATGAGGTTGTGTACGTGACCTGTGACCTATGCTGTAGATATTATATAAAAATCGAACATATGAAGATTATTAACAAATACATTTAAATGGTGTTTTTATAACGCATGTTTGAAGTATAGAGAAAAATAAAGAGAAAGAAGTCCAAAAGTTAAAAAAATACTTAAAATGAAATGAGATTCTGTGTATGCAAATTAAGACTTATTTTAGGTATCTTTATTGAGTATTGTAAGAAATATTATTTAAAGTTCGGTGGATTCATTTCAGGCCAAATACTTATAGAAAACAAAGATATACATATTTGTTTTACTCTAGCAACCAAATTCCACTTTTAAAAATATAAGTTACGAAATTACTATTAAATTGAGTACGCTCAGACGTTTCTTTATATTTGAGAGAACATTTCATCGATATAAATTAAGTTTGTACACGTAGACTCTTTTACTTTATAATATTGTATGCCGATAGTTATTGGTATCAAATTTGAAGTACGAACTTAAATGACACTGTTTTCCAATAAGACTTAAAACATATCGCCACGATTTTGTTAACTTACAATTTTAGTATAAATTTCTAACATTTATTCATCTATTCTAAAAAAATGGAAGCGTCGTCTACGTGATATGGTGTTACAGTACCTCATTGAGCAATAATAATGAACAATTCAAAATATATTGCAATTGTATATTAAAATCGATCGCAAATCTAAAAGTCAACTATTTGAGAGGTTAGTTTGTTCGTCAAATCTCTATAAACTATTGTTACGTCAACAATAACTTGAGTTTACATGAGGCCTATAATAACTTAAAACAACTTTTTGATAACTAATTTTATGCCCATCAGAAGTTAAGTAAGTAACGGTTTATTTTTTTAGAAATTCAAAGAGTTAATTATTGTTAAATATGTGGAAGATTTTTATACTGTTGACTAAATAATACTTTAATTTAAGTTTTAAGTTATATATTTGCTTATAAATTATAAACAGTTTACTACTTTATGAAAACCAAGTTGACGTTATGGTTTATATCTGCGTTTAATAAAAATATATCCAGCAAAAACTAAACCAGATTTTTTATTTTTTAACAATATGTGTTCCTTTTAATCTCTTTATAGACTGTTTATAATAAAGTATGAAGTACGAAATTTTGATATTCAAATTTAAATGTAACTTACAAGTAATCATGATATATTTCAAAGTATACAGTAGTTATAACACATTTTCAATGAACAACCACGACTTGCGTTAACATTTTAAGCAGATAGTTCACAATATTGTCGTGAAGTCTTAATATTAAGTGAGATTATTAATTTTACTTTCTGACACATTTTTGAAATAACAAATTCCACAGACAAAATTAAATGCCACAATCGTACGACTAGTAAAGCGATAAAATCGCAAATTTAGTAAAATTTCTAAGTACCTAACGTCGAAATTTAAGTAGGTTAACGACAATAATCACAATACGTACAATTCAAAATAAATACTAGATCTTGTTTTTAGTAAACCACAACAAATAATAATAATAATTTTGACTAAAAACTTATTTATAAAATAAATAAAAACCAAAATGTATAATAAGACCAGTTATTTAAAGTTGAAGGTATAATTAATACACAACTTGTGTGAGCAAGTTCTTACGCAAATTTAATTCGGACGTGTGTAGTACAATAAATAAATGAATAGGTACAACAATGTTATTTAAGGGTCCTGCGTTGGTTATTCGACTCATCATTACAGGAGCACGAGCCTATTCGTAAAGATTGTGTAGGCCGAAGTCGTCCACGCGGGCCCAGTGCGAATTGGCCGTCTTCACGCACAACCTTTGAATCTCTTCGTAGGCGTGCGCAGGTTTCCTAATGATATTTCCTTTACCGTAAGAGCGTCGAATAAACCAACATATAATTTCGAATATTCGAATAAACATTGGCAAGAAGCAGGATTTGAACCCGCATTTGCCAACGCAGTTATTTTATTGGCTGAACCTCTTAAAATTATAGCGTAAAAAAAAACATCCTTTTTAGACCACCAGGCAGCGCTTTTACAGTCGCAAAACTCGAACTCATTATGGACAATTGCAAAAAGTCGCTACTTAATATAAAATAACACATCAACTGAACGTTATTTATATCAAATGTAGATATGTTAAATGTTCTTTTGTATAAGCAAAGTATGGTACAGGTAGTTGCAAAATATATCCATAACAATACAAGGAAAAATACTGGGCAAGCCTTTTAAGTGGATTCATTGTAAAAGTTTTCGTTGCGTTGAAATTTCGAGACTAGAAATTTTCATTTCTTAATTATGGCACAGAGCGGTGCTGACGCAAGCAACAGAATTGTGTTACTTAATAGTTTGGATGTTTATAAGGCTTCAAATAATAATTTTTATTACGCCAACATTATAAACAGAGACTTTGTAAGTTAATTATGCTCTACTTTTATTTCGAAATATTATGCAATCCTGGTTTTGTATAATTTAACACATAGGTACATGATATAAATAACATTCGGACTCAAACCAATCAAAGACAACAGAGTACAAAAAAAATCAGTCGTAACAGTCATTCTAAGCATACGACATCGATTATTGAGACGTACGCAAACAATAGTAAAAAATAGCTTAAAATTAACACTTAATACCAAATAAATACTGTAAGTACTATGATTATCGAATTGATAATATAGCGGCACGCGGCCGTCTAAGACTTTGGTACCTCCGAGCGCAGTCCCAGGTTATGGCCATCGTTTCGATACTCCGTTACATTAGTGGACTAGCATGAAATTCGATTTCGTTACGCCGCATGGCGTCATTCTTTCTTCTTCACCAATTTGCAGGTTGTTCTGTAAAGAAAGTATTAATCATTATATGGTTTATTACTAAACTTTTATAAGACGCTTTATTGATATGTAATAACTAATAGGTGATGTAACTGCCTCGATATTTTAAATGTTTTGATTGACGATCTCTATTCCGTAAGTTAGTATGCATATAACTGACCTATAAGGTCATATAGCGTTTGGCTATCCATGCTCGATTTTTGGGAATGTCATAGCGTTGTAAGTTATAGTATAGATGTACTGATCAGTCACATTATATTTAGCAAGGCTAAATTTTTGGGAATGTCGTAGCACTGTCCATAGTATGAATGAAAGTTTGTGTAAGTTGCAACTAACCAGGAACAACAGTGGCTAGCGACTAGCAAACTTTGGTAACGAGAGACTTTTGCAAAAGTCATTGCGCCGACCATCCTTCCTACTACTGTAAATGTGCGTGTTACTAACCGGTCACCAGTATGCGTGCAGCCTCGACACGCGCTCTTATCGCTTCTCCTTTGTGAATGCGCCGTCTCTTTTCTGTAAGCGTGTGTGTCACTGACCGGTCACCAGTAGGCATGCAGCCGGAGACAGTCTATGGCAAGGTCCGCGAGCAGCGCCTCCTCGTCCACAACACTACCCACCCACTGTGTAGTATGCCGGTCGCCAGGAGGGAGCAGCGCGCGCTTGTCGCTCACCAATAGGCTATGCCGCGGGATTAGCGCTTTACTCATCTGAATGCCCAGCACCGTAGAGACAGGGAGGGAGTAATTTGACCAGTAACATGGTATTAAAGCATTTTGTTAGCAACGTCAAATTTTTAGGAATGTCGCAGCGCTGTCCATATTATGTAAGAACGTTTGTGTAAGTTGTAACTAATAGGCAACAACAGCTTTTGGCTTACGACGAGCAATCTTTGTGAGCGTCACAGCGCCGCGCGTTCTTCCTACTACAGTAAGTGTGCGTGTTACTAATCGGCACCAGTATGCGTGCACCTTCGACACGCGCTCTTGTCGCTTTTCCTTTGTCAATGCGCCGTCCCTATTCTGTAAGCATGTGTGCGTTCACTGACCGGTCACCAGTATGCGTGCACCTTCGACACGCGCTCTTGTCGCTTCTCCTTTGTCAATGCGCCGTCCCTATTCTGTAAGTGTGTGCGTGCAACTGACCGGGTACCAGTATGCGTGCACCTTCGACACGCGCTCTTGTCGCTTTTCCTTTGTCAATGCACCGTCCCTAATCTGTAAGCATGTGTGTCACTGACCGGTCACCAGTAGGCGTGCAGCCGGAGACAGTCTGCGGCGAGGTCGGCGAGCAGCGCGCGCCTCCGCGGCAGCAGCGCGAGTCCGGCGGCGCGGCGCGGGCGGCGCTCGGCCAGCTCGGCGCCCCCAGCGCGCCCCCGCCCCGCCCCGCCGCCCCGCCGCCCCGCGCTCACGCACACCAGCGCCGCGCGACCCCGCACCGACCGCACGCACACCACCACCGCCTGCTCGCCCTCGCGACACTCCAGCGCCACGCCGCCGTACCCGCCCCGACCTGACACACACACGCACACATATACAAACACACGACATATACACGATACGATAAAGGATGACGTGACGGCACACCAAACGTACGCACACCGCCTCCTCGCCTTCCCTGCACTCGAGCGCCACGCCGCCGTACCCGGCGCGACCTGACACACGCACGTCTACTAGAGAGATTTGTAACGGCGTAAGAAAGTTGTGTGACGGCGGGCCAACCGCACGCACACCACCACCTCGCCTTCTCGGAACTCGAGCGCCACGCCGTCGTACTCGGCGCGACCTAACACACGCACGTCTATAGAGAGTTTCGTAAAGGCGTAAGAGGGTCAACCGCACGCACACTACCATAGTCTGCTCGCCCTCGCGGCACTCGAGAGCCACGCCACCGTACCCACCACGACCTACACACACATACATACAAACACACGTCATTAGATACGTATGGGTGGCGTGACGGCGGGCCGAACACAGGCACACCACCGCCTGCTGGTCCTCGCGGCACTCCAGCGACACGCCGCTGTATCCGCCGCGATATACACACATACACATACAAAAATACGTGACATTCATAAATTCATTCTAGCGTAAGAGGGTAGCTAGAAGGTTGATCCACGCACGCACACTACTATCGCATCCTAGCCTTCCCGACACTCGAGTGCCACACCGCCTTACCCATACACACAATCATACGTCACTAGTGACATTCGTAAAGGCGTAAGAGAGTGTTGTGACAGTGAACCGACCGCACGCAC
The DNA here is from genome assembly GCA_019425675.1 of Leucinodes orbonalis. NCBI lineage: Eukaryota > Metazoa > Arthropoda > Insecta > Lepidoptera > Crambidae > Leucinodes > Leucinodes orbonalis. The sequence continues at coordinate 34,347 of PQWD01002397.1, forward strand.
ACCACCACCGCCTGCTCGCCTTTGCGGCATTCCAGCGCCACACCGCCGTACCCACCGCGATCTACACACACACACATACACATACAAAAATACGTGACATTCATAAATTCATTCTAGCGTAAGAGGGTAGCTAGAAGGTTGATCCACCGCACGCACACTACTACCGCATCCTAGCCTTCCCGACACTCGAGTGCCACACCGCCTTACCCTCCGCGACCTGACACGCACACGTCTATAGAAAGATTCGTTAAGACATGACACGCACATACATCACTTGTGAACTTCAGCACAACCTGCCATTTACAAAGACACTCAAGCGCCACGCCACAGTACCCGCCGACATATATATGTGACACATACAAACGCAACCTAACAATGCAAACAAAACACTAGTCAAATTCCCAGCGACCTGCCATTCACACACCTCATTAGTGAACTTCACCGCAACGATACCAACATTACAGAATCATTAACATATAATTTTATAAATAACACGTTGAAAACTCTAGCGTATTTCTAAGTTTGACGAAAAATGTCTAGGAAACAATTTTACCTTTCGGTATGGGCGCCAGAGTTGACTTCAAGTTCCCTTGCGTGTCGTAGACGCGTATAGCCACATCGGCTACTATAAGCAGGTCTTCCGAAAGCGCCAGGCCGCCTACTAGCCCGAGATCTCCGTTGCCAATCTGCGAATAATAATGCCTCATTATTAGGCGTAGATACATACATCCCCGTGCAGTACTGCGACAAATGTCACCGGCTCACTATCACTTAAGATGCTAAGTAAGTTGACTTCGATGTACGAATAAGCGCTTGCTGACCATGTGTTTTCTTTTGTATGCCTAAGTGGCGGGACAAATATTTATAAATGCAAATATCTCTTTTTACCTGTGATTTACAATAAAGTAATTTATTTGTTTTGAAGGCATTTAAGTAAACTACGCCACCTCAGCTTGCTAATTTAGTTAAATAGAGCATTTATGAGTGTTATCACGTGTTTGGTCAGAAATTACCTCTCTCTCAATGTTCCCCTGGCTGTCGAATAGGAAAACGGCTCGAGCTCCGTTGTCAGCGACGGCAACCCGCCGCGTCGGTATATCAGCAGCCACACACACCGGCTCCACTAGGCGATCCGACTTGATCGTGCGCAACGTCGACCCTTCTATGTTCATCTGGGAACAAGTATCAAAATTGAGATATAGATAATGTATTGTTGTGCAGTGTAAAAATGTTATATATGTAAGTATTTGGCACATTCGTGCCAAAGCATGGTTCTGCCACACTCTACGGGAGTATATTTGGATAGACGACCCATTTGGTGTAATGGTTGAGACATCAGCTAATATACAAAGGGTACCGGTTCAATAACCAGGCAGTTCAAACATTTGTGTGCATGAACATGTCTGAAAACACCCAGACCAATTCAAACTGGTCTGGGTGTTTTCTATGTTTAATATGTATTTACAAAATCGAAGTTTATAAGTATGTTTATCCGTTATTTAGTATCCATTGTATTTTGGTGGGTATATATAATTCATATTATTAATTATACCTCGGTGAGAGTCCGCGTCCTCCAGTTAACTACAACGACACCGTCCGCTGTCACCGCAATTCCCGTACAACTCCGACCGGTCAAACCTATAAAAACATTGTATTAGAACAAAATACAGCAATTACTTACCCAGATTTCTTAAGCTATCCTGTAATATAAACTAAACTAGCCCTTGTTTCCTGACCTTGAGTTTTGATCGCTGGGTCAGAATCCTTCGGGCAGATCGCATAATAATACGTATTGACGATGAAATAATACTATAACTTACCTTCATTAAAGATATGTGTTTTGAATGCAAACGTTTCGTCGTCTAGAACTTTCACCCTCGAGTTTCCAGCATCGAGCACGTATATCTCTCTTCGCTTAGGACACCTGAAAGTAAAGAAATGGTATTCCGTTAAAAACTACACAGCTACTTTGACCTTTAACAATTATAAATGACTTTTTCGTTATGTCCCAATTTCTAAAGACCGTTGCCAGTTTATTGTTGTTTCTATGGAAAATTAATGAGAATAAAAAATCTGTCGTCTCTGGTTACTAGCTCTGGGCAGAGTAAACGGAAAATATAATTATTATTTACAATTACTAGATTTCTACAACACTGCATCTCTCATGGACAGTCGTGACATAAGAGCCACGACTGAGGTGGTAAGCCACTTGGTATAGCAAACGGACTTACACTTACCTGAGGTTTGAAGCCAGTCGACAACGTTGTCCTGATGACTGCAATGTCTCTCTCCGTACCTGACACGCACAGCCCCCCGCGTATCTAGCCACCGCATCGTTCCCGTCTTCGTTTCAGACACACACTGTAACCTTGGATTTGGCACGCACAGCCCTCTCTTATCTGGTAGTTCGAAGGTATAAAAAAGTTAGCGTCCCCATGCCTCCGAACGTCCTGCATGCCCCGTGCCTGGCAAGCGCTCCGTGTGTATCCCTGCCTCCGTACGTCCCCCTGCCCCCGTACATACTGTGCGTCCCCACTGCCTACGTACGTCCCCCTTGTCCCGTTCCTGGCTAGTGCGACAGGCTGGCACAACTGATCCATGCCGGCGCCGCGCGTACCCTATATCAGCAGCGGACGCGGCGTGCGTTCCCCCACACCATAATATCCGGCGAGCGCACCGTGCGTCTCCCCTGCTTCCGTATGTCCCCCTTCGTACCTGGGGAACGCACCGTGCGTCCGTCCCCCTTGTACCGAGTATCCCCACTGCCCCCATACCTGGCGAGCGCGACGGGCTGGCACAGCTGGTCTTTTCCGGCGCCACGTGCTCCCCACACCATCAAAGGCGCGGCGGCGGCACGCACGTCCACCCGCAGCGGGGACTCGCGTACGGCGCGGCTGAACACCAGCACTCTCACACTCAGCGCACCCGCACTCCACGGACGCATCGTGATCCTGAAGTATCAAACAGCTTATAATGTGCACATAGACTGACTTCCCCATTGGTGATAGCCTGTTCCCTGCAGTGTGTCGTTGTATGCTGATAATGTTAGCCTACAACGAGAGATTTGATTGTGATTGGTATTTTAACACCTAACTTTTTACTACCTTTGCGTTGGAATAAGATCGCTGCGTAATCCGGGGGTGGATTTTAATTTCATGAGGAAACCGCATCTTGAAAATCACGTTGTGCTATTTTTTCTGTTTGATAATGACACAGCAAGGTGTATGACTTAATTGTCTGAAAAGAAAGATGATTCCGTGCTTCGGAGAGCACGATAAACCGTCCCGGATGCAATCTTAGGATGCCCACCCACCAATCTGCATTGTGCCCGTGTGTTTAGGCTCCCAAACTCCCCATACGTATGCTGCGCGAGAAGGCCTGTGCCCTGCAGTGGGCCCTTATGGTTGATGATGAAGTTAAATGTATTATTTCATAATTTTAATATTTACACTATTTTTTGAAGGCTTACTTTAAAATATATATATATTTATAAATTAATGATTAATGTTTTTACTTACCTATACAAGCCAGTATCGGTATCAGTCACAGTACAAGGCAACGGCGCGTCGTCCAGCGTCGCGGCGGCCGTGACGGGATCCCCGCCCGTGCTGCGCGCCTCACCATGATAGTCCACGGTACGGAGTAACACCACCACTTCTAAACCACACACGCATTGTGATTCTGCAAAAAAGGATATTCTTTATTTGATTATGTTTTAAGTGAAAGGCTATCAAGTAGTGTTTACATTACAGGAAAAGAAATCGAGGCCGAACCGGAACCAGATGAACGGATAACCTGGCTGAGGCGGCTTAAGCAGATGGATGTCTACTACTAGGGACCGTCCGAATGGAAATCATAAGGGGAGGCCTCCATTCAGCAGTGGACATATAGGCTACGAGTATAATGATGATTTTATTGTAGGGAAGTCATGCTTCGGCACAAATGATTTCCATTGTGTTTCGAGTCCATAATTTTATCAGAGGAGCTTCCCTCTTGATTTGAAATTATCTATTTCTGACCGAAACAATGTAAATCAGGGTATCCAGTGATATAATTGGCTCATCATCATCAGCTCATTAAACGTCCCCACCGAGGGGCACGAGCCTACCCGTATAGGATGATAAGGCCTTAGTCGTCCACGCGGGCCCAGTGCGGATTGGACGACTTCACACACAACCTTTAAATCTCTTCGCAGGCGTGCATGAAGGCTTCCTCACGATGTTTTCTTCACCGTTAGAAGCGTCGGATAAAGTACATATTTTCGAAAATTCGAAAACACATTGGTACGTGTCGGGATTCGAACCTCAGCCCTCCTGGTAAGAAGGCGACAGTCCACACCATTGAGCCACCGACGCTCTACTATATATAATTGGCTATATGGATATTACTCGTCGTGGGAAAATATGTAGATTTTCTTCCAAACCTCGAGTTTTGACTAATAATCATTCACATTCATACTCGAGGTGTAGAGGCCGTGGCACAATTATGCTCCCACAATCCTCCCACTCAAATAACAATTTACACCTTGGAATAGCTACTAAGAGCTGATTTACAGGAATTATGTAATTCCTCAAAAGACCAAATCCACCTCAAGTACATACGAATATCTCACCCAAATGCAATGTGCACAATCCAGGGAACGTCGTGCTGGTCCTCACGCGACCCAACTCGCAGAGTGACTCGGCGAAACGCTGCTGAGCGTCGTTATGGGCGAAGTCGACCGCCAGGAACGCGTTCTCACGCGGCTCCGCCAGCGCCGCCGCGTCTCCAAGCCGGGCGCCGAGGGCTGCTGCCCTGCTGCTAACTTCACGCACCTCCACTTGCTGCTGAAGCCCTGAGCATTCTGCTTCCACCTGTGTTCAATATCTCACTTTAATGGTTAATGAATTTATTTCTCATACGACCTACGAACATTTTTTTTTCGAACTGACTACTGCTGTTGGCCGCAGATGGCCTTTACAGCTTCACCGGGTAATTGGCGAGCGCAGATGGCTCTCAGCCTTAAAGTTCACAGAACGAGCCTAGCCGGGCCGAGGGCGTCCCCGAATAGGACTCGAACCTCGGCTTAGGGCGTTGCGGGGAATCATACGAACGTGCACAATATATGTAGTTACAGTTCAATTAAAATGAGAAACTTGAACATTTACATCTCGTAGATTATTGATTCAGAACTGTGCAGCGCAGCAATATTACAAACAACAATTTATGCTTACAAGCACAAACAAGAAAAAAATATACAAAATAATACGCCCGTAATATGTACCTACTCAAATCACACACACCGGTCTTGTATGGATTTATCATTATCTACGCATAACATCCCACTGCAGAGCCAAGCTTTGCCACAAAGTATAGCCATTGGGAGAAAACCTTATAGGTGTCAAGTACAGCATATATTATATTATCTGTGTGTACCTGCTCATAGAAAATGCACACAATGAGAAAAAACGGTTAAACGTAACGTACTTAATGTGTACTATAACGCAATATAGGTAACCGGCGTGAAATAACGCGCGCTTTATGTTTTGTAATGCGGTTTTACTAGTAGCCCAAAATTACCATTTCCCTTTCTCAATATTACTTTTACCTCCTCATCAATTGAAACGTCTAAGTACTTACCTACTCGTTTGATTATCTACAACCCATGAAAAATCCGTCAAACAATCCAAGGCATAGCAATCATCATTATAGCAATCGTGTAGCTTATTTGAATAGATTTTATCCTTGATAGGTCTCATTAAAAACATTAGCTTACTTGAGTTTAGTTCAAATAAATTATTATTGTTCGTAGATTCGCTGGTATTCTAGGTGCGACGGTAAACGAACACAGCATAACCCGGTTTCGAGATTACTTCGTGGGAACATTTTATGCATGAGCGCTTATCAGTTGATCAATGGGAGATCTGATTAAATTTCATAGCGACGTTTTAAACAATATTACGTTTGGTTATATAGATAAGACTACTTTTAATGACCATCAAAAGTTTGTAGGATGTTGATTGCATGTTGAATTCATTCTTTCAAGCCATTCTGTTAATGTTCAAAAAGAAAGACATTCAAGTTTCAAGTAAAAAAAAGAAAAGAAGTTTAAATATACAATAATGTTAGATATATTCGGTTATATCACCTGTATTCTTAAATTGTTCACTAAATCTTTAAAAAAATATGATGGCATTGGCAAGTCGCCAATTTTCGCCAAATTAGGTAGTACGGCCTTTTCATGGGCACGTGAGGTCGAATTTAATGGTCGAAGCAATTTTGTTTAGGATCAGTACAGAAAGTAAATTGGTAAAATCATTTTAAGTAGGTTCCAACTCCACTTACTTTAGTTTTTTCCGCATCAATCAACTTCAATTGTTCCTCTAGCAGTTTTCGTTTGTGCGTAGCGGCGGCTGCTGCCGCAGATTTCAGCTCACTGTGACGTTTGTCCAAGGCCGCCTTCAGATCAGCGAAATGTCTATCAATCGCCTCGTCAGCGGCCGTGGCAGCCGCTTCAAGCCGTCTCAACTCACTTGCAACCGCCTCCCTCGCCGAACCGAGCTTACTTAAGCACTCATTAGCTCTATACAACAGTATCTCTGACATTCTCTTTAACGCTATTGAGAATGGCACCACTGTGTGATCACACGGTGTATCGCTGTGTGGCCCGTCGGCGCAATGACGGCAAAACACACAATCGCACGTTTCACAAAAGAGCAGTTCTCGACCTGGGTGAGAACTACATTGTGGTATGACTTCTCGGCGTTGGCGCGCCATTAAATCTAGTAGTTGATTGACGAGGAAAGACGGCGGCAGGGCGGGCACACCCCCTCGCGGGATCGTGATAAGCTCCCGGCAGATGGGACATCGGAAAGTGCCAGAGTCTCTGGTCTGAGAGGCAGCGATACGCGTGAGACAGTGCAAGCAGACTGTGTGTGAGCACGGAAGTAGCTTAGGCGTGTGTTCTCCACCATCGTAAGTGCCTGGAAATTGACACAAAAATATTTTCGTCATTAAATACCAATTTAAAATTTCCATTCCATTCTGCATAGGTATTTCAAAAGCCTGTATCATAGAAAAAATCGATAAAAAAATCCAAAGGCAAACTATAGAACAACATTTAAGTAAGGTGGGGTATTATTAAAGCCCTTATCTTAAAATACTGATTAACGGAATAGTTGGTGTAAAACCATTATTTACGTGAAAATTAATTAAAACCTATTTATTTGAGTACAAAATAGATCATTATAATTTAGAGTCAACCCCAAACAAACACAATAAAAACTATAAGCGATAACACTTTGTTTACCGAAGTACTTACCTCTATCGGTTTATTGTCGCGGAATTCTGTGCTACTATACAGATCATTTCACACGAGCTCTAGCAAAAACAATTTAAGTACACCTTAAAAGTGACGATACTAACATAAACATGTGCCGCAGGTGAGGAAGCTCTCGTTAAAGTCCTCGTAGTTGATGGAGACGGTCTCGACGAGCGTGGAACTCATGCTCGCCATCCCGACGCCCAACCGCGAACTGTCGTTGCACACAATTATATCATTTACTAAACATACAAGAAGTTCCTACATATGGCTGCTACCCACTGATTATAACAGGAAAAGCTCACACAACAAGTTATTAAATTAAATAAAATGAATATTTTTATTACAATAATGTATAAAAACATTCACTTTACATATATTACTTATATTTTGTTGAAGGAAATATCACTGACACAATTACAAATATCAATTGTAAAATGAGACTGGCTGATGACACAAATAAACTTGTGGCCTGTTAGCAATTATAACTATAAACCTGTTTTTGAGTTGATATTAGATAATGAACTGTACACAGCCATATGTGAATCACCAATCAAAGCAGATTGCACTTGATTTATTTCATTGCATCCAATTGGATAAAGTAGGTAAATTAGCATACTTATTTAACAAACCAAAACATTATGCTACCATAATATAAATTTTAGTTTACTAATTTCACTAGTTTGATACCTCAGGTATCAAATGAAGTAGTAACAACTATAATTAAATAAATAATAAATTTATTAAATATTTAAATTCGCACAACAACATCTAAGTAACCCTATTCAAGCAAGATTTTACTATGGGTTATTGTATTAATACAATGCATTAAAATACATAATCTATATGGTTTTTAAATACATACACATTGTATAGGTATCTGAAGAAACACATAGTTACAACACACCACACAAACAGCACAGAACATAAATTTTCATGCACACAATAATTATATTTTTAGACAGTCTGGGGATCAAACCTGGAACCTATGATGTACTTGACTTCTCAACCATTACAACACATGGATTGTCCAATAATAGATTATTCCAGTAATACTTTTTTTATTGCACAGGAGGCAAATGAGTATACAGTTCACTTGATGGTGAGTGATGAAAGATGAGAGGTCCCAGAAATGCGTTGACGGCCTTTAAGAGTGATCACTTCTTTTTTTAAGGACGCTAGGACATATCGCGGTAATGTGACTATTGGAAGTTTCTTTCCACAGTTTTGGTGTAAGTGGCAGAAAATGACAACAGAATTGAACTGCGAAGTTCTCAAATCCAGGTGGTGAGAATGAAATTTGGAGTTTCTCCGAGATGTATGGTGGTAGAACTCAGCTGTAGGAACAAGTCTGAACAATCATCGAAACACTCACCCACTTATTACATATAACATTAATAATTTTGTATGAAACTTAAAAATATATACTTATGTATCTATTTTTTGTTCAATAGAAACCCATGTTACTGGCTAGATTGGGGTTAGATGGCACTGTGTGAGTGTCTAAGGAAATTTATTAAATTAGGTAAATCTTTTTGGTTTACATATTTATGTAATGTCATTAAACAAGTTATGTTACACAGCACAAAACATGTGGAGTGGATATTAAAACTTGTTTAATAATGTAGGTTAGAACAAACTAATCTTGTATGATACAACTTGTTTGTAAACACTTTTATCAAACAAGATAAGATTACAAGATTTTGGATACCCCACCATGCATATGATTTTGTTGGTTGCTTGTGTACAGTTCAACAACCTCATTAGCATTGTTAAGCATGACTAATAGAGTCATTTATTGTTAGTGGTATACTGAACATACTTGTCTTGGACTTTACTAAAATAATTGTAACAAAGATGGGATTTTTTAAGAAAAAAAATATAGGAGTAGTTACACAATTAAGCATGTTAAAATAAAATATGTACATAGTTAATTGGGACATTTTTATGGTTGTTTTTTGATGATAATTAATTTTACACCAGTTAAAATATCAATCATAAGTATTAAAAATTTAAAATATTTTATAGCTCAAATGTTTTATATAATAAGTTTTTATACATATACCAATTAAAAACCATTTAAGCTAATTAATACATTATATAAACAATCAATAACATGCATTTAATAGCCACAATAATGTTATCAACAATTATTATTATTTTTGATACCTACACACAATTGAATTAAAATTTAAGATAAGTACTTCTAAACAGTTTTCAGAGATTTTATATTTATATATATTAAAGCAGATTTGGCCATGCAGTGAGCATGCAACAGTGGCACATCAAAATCACAATATTCTACAAAGTAATAAAAGTGTATGTGTAGGAAAAGTAACAATACTCACAGGAAAGAGCAACAATACATGGACGTGATATCTGGTCAGGTACTGAATGCAAGAGTGGTACAGTCTAATGTCTCATAATAAGCTCCGACGCAAACTCGTTTCGTCACTGTGAGATTTAAGTAAATTCTACCGTGTGAGTGGAACTAATAGTGAATGTAAACACCATAATAACACACCAACGAACAAACACCAGTGGACAGCCTTATCTTTATTACACGGAACTAATAAATATTGACGTAAGTTACTTTATTACGCGGTTCTCTTAAATGAAAATCAGCTATGACATTTTACAAAAACAATGTAAAGAAAATCGTTCTTTCGTAATCGATCGATAGTAGGAAAACTATTCCCATGACAAAGAAACTGCAGTATTGTGATATATACGATGGTCTGACATAATTTGAAACGGGATTAACAAAACACCGGACTGAGAAGATGATATCACGAACACTTTAATATTTATTACATATTTTTAGTGTTTTTCTTAAATATTTATCTTAAGTATTTTCGTCGTCCATTAACCTCACCAAAACAACCAAATGTCAAACTCAAAAAAAAACAGCTGTCAAACGATGTATTATGGCTGCGTTCTAACATATTGTAATTTGAAACAGATTTTAGTTACTGAATATTGAATATCGTATCAGCGAAGCAATATAAAATATGCTCTAACAATATGTATATTAAATTTAAAGCATTCAATCTAATAACTTAATTTTAAAAATTAAAATTTTCCTGGAAAACGCCTGTGAGTAAATTGGTAGCAATATAGTTTTAAAATCTCATGATTGAATATTGACGCTAAATGTGTCATGGCCGTAAAATAAATATAGGACCTTTGTGATATTCAGTAGCTCTATATACAATCAGGAATCGATATGTTCTATGGTTAGGCTGCGAGCCATCTGCGCTCACTTCTTGCTTTGTGTAACTGTACTCTAACTCACGACTGCCATCTAAAACTTCGAATAATGTCGTTACATTAGCAAATGTTAGTTACTAAGTTATGACGTCATATTATTAAAGTAGTTCTAGGACATACAGGTGTATGTGTAGTGGTAGACTTTATATTATATATGTCTATAAATAAATTTGAAGTTCGACGATCCAGTTTCTAAACCCCTGCGCTTATGCATTTGATACCTACTGGAAATCTAAATAAGTACATAAAGTCCGAACAGTAACTTAGAATATTGACGTCACATGTTAGCAAATGCACTATTGAACCATGTTTAATTGAGTTTATTCTTAAAGGAGCAATCAATACACTCTCATTGTCATTGTCTCAAAACAGAGGTCTAAATTCGTAATGCGAAAGTACCTAACTGTTTGTTTGTTGTTACGCTTTTAAAAATAAACGACTGAACGTATGTTGATGAAATTTGGTATGAATGGTGGCAGCCTGGAGTCAGGATACTTTTTGTCTAATTCTAACCCCTAAGTTTCCTAAAATGTAGGGTACAAGTTTGTATAGAGCATTCCGCTATTTTTAAGGAAGAAAGCTAAAAATCGGTATGCGGACTATTAATCGCAAAAAAAATGTCATGTGTTTTTTTTTATTTCAGCTCTCAAATCCTTAACTCTTTGAACGCCAGGAATCCAGACACTATATAATTTATATTGTTTGTCGCCCAACAGCTGACCCCAATGGCGTTCAACGTCTCAAAAGATAACACAAGTCTACAACGGAAAAGTATTCGAAATAATTTTAACAAATTTCTACTCAACTACCCATGCTGAATACAAATTGATAAGTGAAAGTGATTTATTAGTTTGAGTTTTTGCAATACTTGACATTTTCCGAATTTAATGATTCTACCCTCACTGAACTTGATAATGCTGATTATATTTACTTAGTCGGCATTGAATGTTAAAAATATTATGTTTAGTTAAAGTGATCTGCATTACTAAGTGATAAAAATGTTAAAAATAAAAAAAAAAGTATAATTTATAGCAAAATGTCTCGAAAATGTGAAAACAATTCCGACAATTTTTGTTACATTTGTGGTGAAGTGATATTTAATAAGCAAAAGTGTTCATAATCACCTGCAATAAAAAAAGCTTATTATTACTATTTTAACGAAAGCATAAAACATCAGGATAAAAGCTGGGTTCCACATTTTTGTTGCAAGCCGTGTGCTAACAGGCTTAAGAAATTGGCTGAATGGCAAAAAACCATCATTTCGATTTGCAGTGCCAATGCAGTGGCGAGAATCGACAAATCATGCAACTGGTTGTTATTTCTGCCTGACAACCATGTATTTGAAAAGGCAAGAGTGTTTCTAAAAAAAAAGAAAAAACCATAGTGTATCCGAATGTACCATCGGCTACTCGCCCTCTGCCGCACAGCAATCTTCACCCGATTCCGAAACGTCCTCATATTGAGGAAGATGAAATTACACTTACTTCACCATCAATTTCTTCAATGTCAGAATCCGAAGTACCTAGTACGTCATCACAGCCACAGCAGCAGAAAAAAAAGCCTGGAATGATTTTCGCCTTGTTGCAAAAACTTCTTAGGAAATAAAAGGAGTGACAACTATGCTGAACTTATAGAAAATATGTTATCATCATTTCAAAAACTGGGTTGCAACATGTCCTTGAAAATCCACTTTTTACATTCGCATTTGGACTTCTTTCCGGATAATTGTGGGGCTTTAAGCGATGAACATGGGGAGCGCTTTCATCAGGATATCGCCAACATGGAAAAGCGATATCAAGGCCATTGGAACGTTTCAATGTTGGCGGATTATTGCTGGACTGTTTGTCGAGATATTCCAGTAGCAGAATATAAGAGGGCAGTGAAAAGACCACGTCGAAATTCCACTTATGATTAAAAACCTGTATAATTTCTGTATTTTTTTTCAAAAATCGTCTTATTTTTTTTTCTAAATAAGGGAAACTAATTTTAATGTTTATTAATATTTTTGGGTTTAGTACGTGGAAATCAATAAAAAAATCTACTTTCCATGAACAATACTTTTTTAAAGTCAAAATTTGTAGACCAGTGTAATTTTTATATTACTTTAATTTACTTTTTTGTACTTTTCGTAGTTTTACAGGTCATCATCATTATCAGCTCTTTATACGTCTGCACCGAGGGGCACACTCCTACCCGTATAGGGTGCCTAAGGCCAATACTTAGTCTTCCAAGATGGCCCAGTGCGGATTTGGCCGACTTCACGCACAACCTTTGATTCTCTCGCAGGCGTGCGCAGGTTTCTTCACGATGTTATCCTTCACGTAATCAAGTAGGTGGTACATATAATTTCGAAAATTCGTAAAAATATTGATCTATGTGGCTGAATTTGCACCTGCACCCTCCAGACCGGAAGGCAACAATCCACAATAATGAGTCAGCGACGCTCTTAGATTTCAAGGTTGAATGCTACAAACCGATGGAAAGACGTATAGGGTTTCCCAAATTTAGTGAGAGCGAAGCCGCAGGCAAGTATACTATATAAATATATGTTCAATAGTCAAGTGTGTATGTGACTGTGTATAAATTGGCGCCCTTGGATGTCAAGATAAATTTATATGAGTCGGCATTGTTAGTCTGTGTTGACGAGTGGACACACACTGCCGTGCACATTATTTTCGTTTATTGTGTTTGTTGCCTAGATAACGCGATGAAGGTCGTTAATTCCACCAAAATATTAATCCGGCATCAGACAATCCAGTGAGTACCTAACGGCATTATTAGTAAAATTAATAACAGTTACAATCTTATTTGGATATCTTTGAAATGTAAATAAACAGGTAGGTAGTTGAAATGTAGGTACATAGAGCAATCATCACTTTTTGTTGGTGAAATAATAAGTTAGTTACAATAAAATGATAGAGAATACCTACTGCATGATTGATTACTCTTTGTTGTATTAATCAAAACAAAAAAAGCAATTTGATGATATGTAGGAAAGTACCTACATAGATACCTAGCTGAAGATACAAGTTGAAGTCAATGTGGGCCGGTCACGTAGGTATGTTGCAGGAACGTTACAGGAAATGTTGAGTTCTGGACTGAAGACCGGGTCTCGTCAAGCGTAGCTTAGGCTGGCCTCTTGGCCCCGGCGCAGCATGGGACAGACCTATGTCCAGCTGTGGACTGTGATAGGTTGAAGCGAATGTAAATAGATACCTCACGGCCTGATTCAAAATTATTCGTAAAAAAGTTAATTGTTAATGTAAGTAATGTATTACAATAACTATAAACAATAGTAAATTATGGGGCGTTTAACGGTAGATACATACACTATGTAGGACTGCTAGACTTTCGACCTAGACTATTACTAAAGTTAGTATGTGTTCATATTAGTTTCCTTTGTTCAAGACCAAAATGCCGGAGTCGGACATTAACCACGGTGTCACCGAAACCTTTCAAGGACTTACCTGGTCTGAGTGCTTTACCAATAATAGGAACATTACATCATTTCATACCACTTGTAGGTAAGGACAAACAGGTACTTAATTAAGCCATTGATTCCGGGCTTCCGGGTAGGGGTTCTGTGATTGTTTCGGCACTCAGTCCTTAATGTGGACCATAGTTCGTCCGGGTAAGGATTGTACATAGTTATATGTATAACCTATAATGTAACTGAGTAAAGGTTTCAAAGGGGAGAAAGATATGATCTTTTTCACTAATACAAAGACATAGACTCGTATTACCTTTTGCCATCAGGTTAGTTGTCAGCTAGTTAACTGCCTGATCGTAGGTTTTAAAACACTACGTGATCCGAGGGTTGGGAGACCGCTTCGTGAAACTCACTTTGTGCGATTTGTCTGAGAAGAAGCCGGCCTATCCGCACTAGGCCCGCGTAGGCGATTAAGGCCTATACACCTTGTGCCGGTAGGCTCGTGCCTCTGGGCGAGAACGTACTATGAGGTGATAATGGTGAAGGCCGTTTGTTTTACGGTAGAACGTTATAGGCTGATGATGCTGCCTGTCAACTTCATTCCTAGCTTTTCCAAAAAAATAATAATCTACCTTATTTTAGGTTCTGTCGGAATAAACAAAAATGTTTTCGAAATGTTCAAAGTTATTAACAAAAAATATGGACCAATTGTGAAGTGGGAAGGTATGTTCGGCAGAGGAACACTGGTTATATTTTCCAACTAATGATTATGAAAAGGTAGTCATATTTGTAATTGTTCAATATTACGATATAATATAGATAATATACTCACTAACATTACCTATTATGTAGGTAGTTATTAGCAGTTTCTAGTAGATAGGTCAAAATAAAGGTTTTATCAGCAAATAAGCATAAAAACTTTTCTTAGAGTACAAGTAATTATGGAACAGAGGCCCAAAAATACGAAGTCTTCAGCTTCCAAGCTAACCTCATCTATTGCGGCACAACCGGGTTATTAAAAAAGAGGCTTTGTTCCAAAAATTAGCATCTGATAGAAAGGAAGACAATTGATTTTATTTGCAGATTTACATTATTGCAAGCTCTTGCTTTGTTAAACTATCATTATCATTCCAAGTAAAAGACTTTAGTCCTGTCTATAAATAAAACGGTTTTGGTTAGCCTTATTTAAAAAAACTGCCAAGCCTACTTAGCAAACTGAAGCGAGAGTTGGTACCTAGGTGTATAACCTTACATTGTCCTCAAATATCCAGACTTTCTACAAAAGTATTCAGTTGCTTATCAACCTAAAAACACTTTTAAATATTTATAAAAACAAGCAATCTAATGAAGTCTGAGGTATACTCAATTCTTTTTTGCTCCATAAATGTAGTTACAGTTTCGGTAGTGACCAAATCAGTCCCAGGTATCTATCTATTCCAGGTGTACAGATTAGAAGAATCCAACCCGACACGTCCTGGTTTTCAGGCGTTAGAATACTACCGAGAAGTACTGCACAAAGAAAAATTTAACGGTGTATATGGATTAACAACAGCGTAAGTTTATGGCCAGCTACATGGGTTTGCTAATTACGTCCTGTTTTTATTTCTGTATCTAACTCAAGGCACAACAACACGGTAATTTCTTTAAGGAATAGTAGACATGCTCAAAAGACAAAATCCGTCTACATGTGGAGTAATGCCTTCAGCTCTGGGCAGGTGCTATTAAATCCCTCCAGCTCGTTTCACTTGACGCTTTCCAAAGAAGTGCCATCCGAATCAAGTTATCCTGTTTTGGAGTCTTTATTCCTCCAGTGTAATTTTAGCTCTATCTATTTTATAAGTATTGTTTCTACCATAGCATCGATGCATCGACGATTCCATGCCACCTTGTCATGTTTCCATTTTCAAACAGTTATAATCCAGGCCGAATCGGGGGCCAGTACGTATATATTATGAAAAGAAATCCCAGCCTTAGTGTTACTCAATGCTACAATTGCAGATTTCCATAAGATTATATACCATAAGAAAGTGATATGCATTATCATTTAGAACGTTCGAGTATACAATTTTCAAAATACCTGCATAACACACACTAGACATATATTATTTCGTGGGCGTGATAACTTACGCAGAAGTAAAGATAAGGGATCTTGATCTTTTTTAAGGGTTAACGACTTAATTTCAGTCATATAAGATTATCAAATTATTACAGGCAGGGGGCTGATTGGCGCGACTTTCGCACTAAAGTTAATCCAGCATTATTGAAACGTAAATTGGTTCAACTGTATGCACCAGGACTTGAAAAGATAGCAGAAGATGTTATAGAACGGTAGGCATAATATCGCTATTGTACCTTATATAAACCTGGATATGATAAGGTTATTAACATGTTATTCTGAAATATGTATATTTACAGGTTATTAAAAATTAGTCCTGACTCGATAGGTCAAGATTTTGATTCGGAGATAACGAAATGGTCTTTGGAATCGGTGGCTTTAGTCGCCCTTGGATCCAGAATTGGATGCTTACAAGATGGCGGCAACGACCATCTGGGCCAAAAATTGATCTTCTGTGCTAAAAATGTTGCGGACTTGGCTTTCAAATTAGAATTTTTACCAACATTTTGGATGAAAGACAAAACCAAAACGTCGAATTTCAAGAAGATTATTGAAATGTTCGAGTTGCAATGGAGGTTATTGTTTTAATTGACTCATTTATTGTTTTTATAATGCCGACATAATTATTTGTTTTTGAACTTGTGAAAACATGAATATTATGTAAATTACGCCAGTTAATTTTATTTTTCAGCAGCCGTCTATATTTAATCTTCTAAAAATATAAATAAAATTGGAGTGTCTTTTGTAATATTGTAAAAAATTGATTTTTCAAAAAAAATTTTTTTTCGTGCATTTGAATATATGTTATATAAAAATATGTATTTTTACTGTGGCTTTTAAAAATATTTACAGCGTAAGTGAGAGGTTTATCAATGAAGCGAAAAAGAAAATAGAAGAAAGAGTCCATGTGATTCCCGAAGAAGACCAAAGCATTCTTGAGAAATTACTGGCAATAGACGATAAAGTGGCTGTTATGATGGCAAACGAAATGTTGTTTGCTGGAATAGATACGGTAAGTACCCAACATAGTCATCATAAATATCAGGTCATACCCCTAAAAGGTCTATAGGCCTTAGTCGATCACGCGGGCCCAGTGCTGATTGTCTGATTTCACCTTTGAATCTCTTCGTAGGTGTGCGTAGGTTTTCTCACAACGTTTTCCTTCACCGATTTAAAAAAACATTGGTACGTGGGACGATTTAAACCTGCACCCTCCAGAGGCAACAGTCCACACCAATGAGCTGCCGTCGCTCAACATAACATAAAAAGTATATAATTATAATTAACAATGATTCATGAAACGTGAAAATTTCAAAGTTTTGCTGTCTTCTAATTAAAAGTCGGGTAATCGACAAACACAATTTTAGTCTAGTAGCTACTGGGTATTTTAACTACTAATTCAGATTCTAATCTGAATTAGGAGTTAAAAAATCATATTAAAAAGAATATATTTTCAGGTCGCGTTTTCAATAACAGGACTTCTTTATCAACTAGCAGTAAATCCGGACACTCAGGAGAAAGTTCGAGAAGAGATGCGGGAAGGTAAAAGTTCGAGGTATCTCAAAGCGTGCTTGAAAGAGTCTCTCCGACTAACCCCAGTGATACCAGCTAATCTCAGACAAACTACCATGGAACATGTTGTAGGTGGCTATCAAATTCCAAAAGGGGTATGTTTATTGCGTTTTAGAGCAACTAGTATATATATTTTGTTCAGTTTCAGTTCGCTCATCCGATGCGCCCATGCCAGACGCAGTGTTTGACCTGTGTTGCTACAGTGTCCTCTTTTGCTTATCACTCTTATTTCATGAGACGATATCGGCGCTACACTTATTAAAAGGAGATAATTTATTAAGATGAAATGAAATTTATTGTTAACAAAAGACTATGTAAAAAAACATAATAGAATAAGAAACCAGCTTTCCTAACAAAATGTTTTATAATTGTTTCAGGTATTTGCTATAGCTCCAAATGAAGTTTTATCAAATTCCGATGAGCATTATTTACGAGCAAAAGAGTTCATTCCAGAAAGATGGTTGGTTCAAAAATCTGATCCTTTATATTATGGCAACACACACCCAATGGTGACTTTACCGTTTGGATTTGGTATAAGATCGTGTATTGGCCGTAGAATTGCTGAGATGGAAATGGAAATTTTAGTTAAAAAGTTATTAGAAAATACCAAAATTACATGGACTGGGCCTCCCATTGAAATTCAAACGAAAATGTTAAATACTTATAAAAAGCCATACCATTTCAAAATTGATACTCTTCATTAATTGTTACATATGTCATATATCAAGTCATAGCATGAAGAAAAATGGAGTCCATTTTATGATATTGTAATAATTACCTTGTTATAGCAAACAATAGTAATATTACCAATACATATTTACAAAATAAAAAAGTTCACCAAAATCTTTGGTAGTTTGAATAAAATAGAGTAAAGGGAAGGTGGCCCCACAACACAATGATGTCAATAAATGAAATAATTCCAATTTTATAAAGGTTTCCTATATTTTCCTTGGATCCATATCCTGTACATGGTTAACATTTTACCTCTGTTCACTTGCAATCTCCTGTCAATTAAATTCTGCTCTTCTAAGAAACCTGCACTTTTAAATAGATTTGACACTTCCTCTTGTGTGAAGAAATACACTTTAGTGTTATCACCACGTGCATAGAAATTATCGGAGATGCAACGGCCTTTCTTGAAGCGCAGTTGAGCAAGATCGTACAATCCATAATCCCTGAAGACTACAAGACCACCAGGCTTCAAATATTTGTGTATATTGCTGATGACAGTTTGCATTCTGAAAAGCAAAGCAATTAGAATTAATATTTTTCAGTTTCAATAACTATTTGGAAATCATTCTTTCTTTGAATTATGGAAATATATAATACATTAAGTTTTGGGTGATCTTGAAGGAACCTGCAGCCATTTTATTTACTAGTAGTACCTGTATGGTATATTTAATGTAACATATTTTACAGCTGCACATTATCTCAATGTTTGTTTTTATGATGTGAAATATTACAATTACTTACTTTGTGGGATCAATTGCAGATAAGACAAATATTAGTACAACAATATCCAAAGAGTTCTCTTGAAAAGGTACATCCCAAACTGTTTTTGTAGCATCCAAGACAAAAACGTTGCATCTCTTTGTATTATACAATTCATTTTGTCGCATTATTTCTATTGCTTTTGATGAAAAATCACATCCATATATAAACAGGTTTGGATCTGCACTGTATTGAAGTATAGGGAATATTGTGTTTCCAACTCCACAACCAATTTCAAATATGTAACGTTTCCCAACCACTTTTTCTGACTCAAGTTTATTTGATTCATCAATGATAGGAGTTGAGAAATTATCAGCATTTCCTGGGTACACTCTTTGTGGGGCTGAATTGTTGTCTGGAGCTAGCTCAGGAAACTCTGTGAACAGCCAATGGCGATCTTTGAAGAACCTGTAATTTAAAATTGAAACACAATTTAGTCAATACAAAACCAAGGAGTAAAAATCTTAGACAAAAATATTGTTGATGAATGTATTTGTAAATATGAGCCATACTTTTGTTTGATATTATAATTAATTCACTATCCATCTTATTTTCCCAACATACTTCTAGGGCACACTTACAATACTAAATCAATCTAAAAAATATAACTATAAAATTTGTAAATAATTAGAAATGTAATTCATCAGCTTTAATTATTTTTGAGCAGCACAACAACACAATGAGATCTAGTGAAAATTATAGGGCTACTGTTCAAATAATACTATTATACATTCACTAACTTCAAGTCAATTAAGTTGTGGAACTGTGAATCTTTTATTTAAAGAACTAATTTACTTGATTAATATACATATTGCGAAAACATTTTTGTAGTTATCAATAACTTACATGTAACCTATAAGTAAGGTAACAGCTTTAAGTTTGTGTTTGTATCTGATTTTATGTTGTTTTATTAGGCACATACCTATTTTGATGTATACCATAGAAAGTATCCCAGTGTTTATCAGCATTTTCTTCCAAATCTTTGAGTCGATCTTCACTGAATGTCACTTGCGAATTCATCAGAATCTTTTCTTTAGCTGCATTTTCCTGTTCTTCATTCCATAGTACGTTGTCCCTAAAACCAAATAAAAAGTCAATCATAATTCAAGTAATTAGTACTAATTTGGCCGATACTTGTTATGTACCATGCATTGAAACGATAAATGTTATTATGATCCGTCAAATATCGCGATCCTCCGGGAGGCTTCTTCCTAAATCGGGTTTTTTCTAACTCTTGTTTAGTTCGAATACAGTTTGAACTGCTTGTACAATATTTTGAAATATATTTGACTACGATACCACGCATTATGTTTGAAGACTTCATCAGCATTTTCTAATAGGCGATTTCCAAATTGTGGTCTTTTCTCTGAAGCTTCTTCTTCCATTTGATTCATTTGCAGTTATTTTAAAAAAATAAGCTCTTAAAGGTTATAAAACTTTAATATTATAAGTTTTTAGGTTATAAAGAAATTTGTCATGTTAATGTCAACTGTCAGTCAATGTCTTTTACTTGTTTTAATATTGTTTAATTTAGAAAAGGCAAAAATCATACACTATACTGCCTCGTCATTAGTTTTTTTATTTTATTATTTTAATAAAGAAATAAGTGATGCTCTATGCATGATGGATTAATTAATTGTCTTTCCCGTAAGCTTCAGTAAATATGTGGGACTTTACCAAAACTTTACGCTAACTTATTAAGAGAACTCAAAGTGACCGTTGCTTTTTATTGTTTTGTTTCATAATATATGCATATGCCAATTGCCAACACTCTCACTTGATTTAGGACACCTAATAGTTAATAATCCACCGTATTATTAACATTCGATTTTACACAAATATTAGTAAATTAAACAAAATTGACGCCATGACATCTAAAATTACCGGGTATAAAAGTTTGTAACAAAAAAAAACGTAGAGCATCGACAATACGAATTGTTTTAATAGGATACTTAATATGTCTTATAATGATATTAGAGGCACGATTTAGTTGTCGAGACGTAATTTGAGCAATAAAATAAAATTTACAGTTCAGGGATAGCATCACAATTACTAGAGCTTGTACTACGGCGGATAGTACAATAGTAACACCAGGGAAGACCACCATTCTTGTGCGTGATCAATAATGTTTGCTGACATTTACTAGAGGATTCCTTTCTGTTGTCCATTCAACCTCTCTTTTGTGAGCACAAGATAATTACAGAATCAGTCATGGCTTTCATTTAAACATTCTATACTGGCAACTACGGCTTTAATAACAACTGGTAGCTAGCTAGCTAGGTCCTACCAAAAACTGCTGCCAGCGCGTTGCTGCACAGTGGTGCCCTACAACAAAATTACGAAATATCATTAAGGGGGAAGGGTTTCAGTAAGATAGGCAATGATATTCCATATATATAAAGGTAGATACGCCATACGTGCCTCTAAAATGAACCGCCAAAGAAAATACAACTGTAGCCTCTTTGTTAAGGTAAATGTACGCTCATTCAAAATATGTGTATATGTGCTGTCACTGCATTCGGAACACTTTTTTCTATTGTTTTGTGAGCATATCACGAATCTATACTTTTTACATCATTCAAGATAGGTAGCATCTGAGTTAGATTAATATTTACCATTTGTCCATTATAGGGTTAACTTATTTTAATAATTTCTGCTAAGCATTATAGATAATAATTATATTTTTAAACCATTATACGCATATTCCGCAATGTTAAAGATGCCCGAGTTTTGAGAAAACGACTTGGAACCAAGACTAACAAGATTCCGAAGCGGCATCAGAGGTAGGTATTTAAATGTGCTCTGTACACGTAACCATATTCAATTTGCTATTGAATTTCAAGTTATAGCGCTATTAAAGCGGTTTGATGCTGTACTCCGATCAAAGTAAACACCATAAAAACGATTTCAGGGGTCATTAAGGAATCGAAATAGCTGTGTATCGCGTTTGCAATATATTCGTCTTAAAATTACTCTTTAGTGGTTCAGTTTCTCCACAGTTATTTAGGTACTAAATTCAAAAATAAACAGCTATTTACAATTGGGTATTTGACCACTAATCGTTGACGCACTTTTTATGAACTGTCAAAAAGGAACGTTTCCATATATTTTGTATGAGATTATTGAAACGTGACGTCATTGCTCACTAACATCAATTTACCCAATATTTATTGGTTTCAGTGTATTTAAAAATACAATATTGCAAATAAACGAAAGTGATAAATGAAACGACATGTAAAATAAAGTGCACTTTTATGAAATTAAGGTTTGGTATTTTATTGCGAATGGTGGAGAATACCGAATTTCTAAAAAAAATGTACATTATTAAATAATCAACAAATAAGTGTTTCAACAAATAAGTGTTTCAAAAATTAAGAAAACTGAATGAATGGAAGTTATGAAGGAAATAAGAGCCGTAAAGTTTTTAAAATATTTTGTAAATTAAAGTTTTCAAATTAAATTTATCACTCGTGTTACCTACTCTAGGTTGCTGATTTCTGACAGATTTGTCATACAAAGGTCCTAGCTATATATTTGTATCATTATTTGGGTATTTATTGTTTATGAAGTTTAATGATCATAGAGTCTGTGAGCTCTATACACAGGTGATCAAATAACTATAAATATATACTTGATAGTAGCGGTGAAAGCAGTTAAAAAGCGTGGATCTGGCTGACGAAATCTGAATTTAACAGTTGACTTCGTTTGAATGTACTGATGGTTCTATATTCTGTCTTCGGGATTAATAGACATATAGGTAAGAGGTCAGATAATCGTATTGTTTTGTTTGGCGTATTTATTTCGGTAAAGATAGCTCTAGGCGTTTCATGGCGCTTGTAGCTGAGTCGCGTTAGTTACAGAGTCTGCCGAGTCCGTGTTTGTAGGCAGGTACTCCGTGACAGTTCTGGAATCGACTGCGCGAGTTTCGCAGGGAACTTGCCGCCGTTTGCACACGGTAGTAGGGATACCATGGCCCTTCAGTTTTTTGGAACTTGTGGGGTGTTCATTGGCTATTTGACCAGTAGGTACATTACATTAACTATTGTATTGCGGGTATATCAAGAAGTCTCTTCAGACTTGTTTGGTGTTAGGAATAAATAATAACGTGTCTGGCACAAGCATTTCTAAAGCGTGCCTATTATTGCGATGTTTACGTAATGTCGTCAGATTATGGTGGATTATATTAAGGATGGAAATAAGAAAGTGATTTAATTTTATGTTTTTGGGTTTTGTATGCAGGAATTGATTGTTAGTTGGACTTGAATGTTAGATTCCGTTCCTCATTAACCATTGCTAAACCCGTGATTACAAAGTAATTCCAAGTTTTGTAACTTTCAATACCTTTAGTTAAGGGAGCTTTTATTAATTATATTAAGATAAATAGATAGACACAGAGGAGTAAGCATGTATTTAATCGTCTCGGGATCATTTGGATTGTTTTCATTGAGATAGCAAGGATGCCATGACGAATTGTCAATGGACGTTTTTATTAAGATTCTTAACCGTCCCGGATTCTTGACTGGTTCGAGTCATCGATGATGATGATAACGACACCGAAAATGGAGAAACGGAGATTAGTTCAATCGATCAACTTATCCACAAAGCTACATTCTGCGTGGTTACATCTGGTAAACATATCTACAGAGTGCTTGCTCACTGGACTGACAGAGTTGAACTTGTACCGGGAGTTTAGTACTTTTGCGAATTGCATTTAATGTTTAAATTGGACGTAGAACACTTGGGACGACCTTAAATCTCTAATAGTAATAGTAAAAAAAGTATAGTTTCACTTTTCTAATTTAAAATATTACGTAAACGTGATCCCACCAAAAACATACTGTACAAAATCTAGCCAAGTCTCGATGGAGCTGCTTGATTATCTCTAAAAAGTAATGAAATCAAGACAAAGACGTGCCAAGTCTATGGTTCCTTACTGCGATTTCTTTATTATTATGGTTAATGTTCTGGGACTTGGCCGTTGAAGAGTACACAAGGATACAAAACCAGGCGCTCCATGATACCATTGCACCAATCGGTAGCCAGAACGCTAGAAGTTACCTATTGACAGTAAAATTTGTCACTTGGAAAACGGTGATTCAATACCCAGTCAATTATAGGCTTGATAAAGCCACTAACGTATAAAGAATGTTCAATATATCATCATCATCATCATCAGCTCATTAAACGTCCCCACCGAGGGGCACGAGCCTACCCGTATAGGGTGATTAGGCCTTAGTCGTCCACGCGGGCCCAGTGCGGATTGGACGACTTCACACACAACTTTGAATCTCTTCGCATGCGTGCATGAAGGTTTCCTCACGATGTTTTCCTTCACCGTATGAGCGACGGATAACGTACATATATTTTCGAAAATCGAAAATACATTGGTACGTGTCGGGATTTGAACCACGGGATTTCTGCTTTGTTTTTATTTCTAATCAGTGTAACTAATGTTTTTATTCTTTTAATTTTGCTTTACACTTATTATTGTCAATCACGTAAAAGTGGTATCGTCTGTTTGTCAATGTATGTTTGTGTGGTCAAATAAATAGTTTTTCTTTCTTTCTTTCTATATTATACAAAAGTATTTTGAATTAGAACATTGAGCTAAGTATTTCATATAATACGGGAACTGAAAAATATCATAATATGTTTGGAAATCCCTGCTAATCTTATATTACCTCGGAGTAGGTAGCTACTGACAATAATATACGAGGAAGTATAACTTAAATATCAATTCATTATCATCAGCGCATTATACTAGTACGTTTGCACCGAAAGTCACGAGCCTGCCCGTATAGGATGTATGTACACTCTACCTATATATCGATCAGTCTCTGTATATCAATTATGATGTATGAGTATTAATATCCACAAGGTCCTTTTACCTGTTTAAAATACTTCTTAATTTACCTACGATTCACAAACTACTTATTGCAGCACGCAGTACAGCACGGCAGTTTTGAATTTGGTTATCTTCGCAACAATGAAATTGCGAGTCACCCTCCGCAAGTTAGCGCAGCGGTGAGACAGTTCGCATTTAACTACACTGAATAATACGTTGGCACACACGGCCGTATTTCCGCCAGTACGTGTAACTAATAGAAATTATTTTTATCGCTATTGGAAAGTCTATTTCTAAACTAGACACCCTCCATTAGACGGGGGGAGGCTCGACAAACAATTCTCGCGGATATTGAACGTCCGGAAAGGCGGAGGCGTCGTCGGACGGATCACGTCTCCGCTGCGTATGGTGATACGCTGCCATTTTCACAGCACGTGTTCGCATATTCATTGCTTGATTGGAAATGCAACTTGATGTGATGATGGCAACGGAATGGTCGCGTAACTTGTGTCCGACAATCCTATAGGAACTGTGGAAACTATTTTGATTTTGCATGAAGTCTTTGACCTGTAAAATAGCGCAATATGCGCCCACCTTAATCGCTTGTTGTTAAGACTTTTCCGATCCTCTCGAGTGGGGAAAAACAAATTAATGAACCACCAGACCAAACCTAGTGTCGCAGTTTTATGTTCGCCTTGCCTCGGGCGTAGATACAAATATTGACTAGCTAAGTCTAGCAATGGAATTTGATAAACTAAAGCGATGATTTGGCTCACCACCGGGGCTACCTAAATGGTTTTCCACAAGTTTAATTTCAAATAAGTATAGAATTTTACTTTGAATTGTGAAAATATTTTTAATCTGCAAAATGTCTGTGCACTTCATATGATAAACAATCCACGCGGATATTGAGCGGATGCGTTCGGAAATGCAGCGAAGGCGCGCGACGGATCACGTAGCTCCAGCGCGTATGCAGCGCACTGTGAAGATATGCGCTCATTTTCAGACCGTTTGTATTCGGATTAAGTTCTAGATATATTCAGGAATCCAACAGGAAATATATGTTTTAGAAATATCAGGGGCTTAGTAGAGTTTGCGTGCGCAGCGCGATTGACATAAAATTGGAACTGTTCTGAGTATTGAAATTTGATATAAAAGATGTCATTTTAAAACAGTTTAGGAGTTGTAAGTCTTAATTCGGACGTATAGTTACGTATAATTGCTGCTATAAATATGACCAGTTAGTCAATTAAGATTCTTCTGTTCGTAGTAAAAGCCTCAGTTTCTATAGTTATTGGAAGGCTTCATTTAATAAGACAGGTACATGTATTATTTTGGCACAATATAAATTTACTATGTATGTAGGGGCTTGCACGTTTGGTAAGCAAATGTGCCAATCAATAACTGTCGCAACAGCCAGCTATCAATTAGGGTGACCGAAAAAATTTTATTCTAGTCCGACTGCCCTTCGAAAGGCACATAAGTAGTCGGTCCCTACTTAACTATTAGTAGTTAGTAACATAGTTCTTGCGAAGGTAGTCATTAACGCCCACCAATCCTTCAACCACTTATCTTCCCTTACTTATCAATCACAAAAACCTACTGTTCCCAGTGGTTAAGTTCGAAATACAAAATGTGCATGTGCTTGAAATAAACATCCTGTTTCCTAACAGTAGAGGACTTAACATACATAGTACGTTCCGGCAACGCAAAAAGCTAAACTAAAACCCTAATGAAGGCATGCCTCATGCACTATTAGTTCGCAACGTTTATAGATAGGTGGCGAGCGTTGCAATCTGTTGCGGTCAACTGGCCCGGGGCGCTTCCATCCTTCATGGACCAAATAAAACGATCCTTGACCGACTATTGTGTTGTCTCGCCGGCAACTCACTTCCTCTTCTAATATTTGTATGAGCGAAACAGCAATTCTTACTTGTTTTCAAGTTAAGATGCAAGCAATGAATAACTGCTTCTGCTTTATTCTATTGTAGTATACTGTTCGAGGACTGGAAATGATTTCTTTAACCTGATCTAATAAATAAATAAGATGCAAATAAAAAAGCGAAAAAAATCCAAGATACAATGACGGAAATAAAGTTTATTCATATCTACGTCTATTATATTTTATTCTATATAATAATTTTATAGCTTATTTATTCTTTTATATTTTATTCTATATAATAATTTTATAACTTTAAAATTAGAGCGTCGGTGGCTCAATGGTGTGGACTGTCGCCTTTCTACCGGGAGGGCTGAGGTTCAAATCCCGACAAGTACCAATGTGTTTTCGAATTTTCGAAAATATATGTACGTTATCCGATGCTCTTACGGTGAAGGAAAACATCATTGTACGGTGAGGAAACCTTCATGCCCGCCTGCGAAGAGATTCAAAGGTTGTTTGTGAAGTCGTCCAATCCGCACTGGGCCCGCGTGGACGACTATGGCCTAATCACCCTATACGGGTAGGCTCGTGCCCCTCAGTGGGGACGTTTAATGAGCTGATGATGATGATGATGATAGCTTTAAAATTAATATAAATATAAAACTAAAGTAAGATAATATCTTACTTTGTTTAATAAAATGTTTGTAATGATTTTTTTTTATTACATAGGTAGGCCAACAAGTTTCAGATGGTAAGTTATATCGTCATTCATGGACGCTCGTTACCATGAAGGAAATACGAGTGCGTTGCCAACCCTAAAAAAAGTAAAGGGAAGAAGAAAATACCCGGAAGAGAAAGGGTTAATATTGAGTGTATCTTCTGGATTATACCTATATACCCGTAAAACTAGGCTTAGCAATAACATTTTGCCTGGTTTACACGTGTTACAGATGTTCCAAACGATTATAATAAACTTAGCCCCGTATAGTCGTAAGTTGCGCATTGTCATTCGCAAAGAAAATTATGTCCTAGTAAGAGATTTACGGTCGTATTCAATGTACTGTGAAAGCATCTAGACTTCTCGAGTTTCACAATTCCATCCACGAATAAAATCTGTACGAGAACGGCCAGGGAAGTGTGTTCTATTTATTACGACGGCCAAATGGTTCCTGCGAGTAATATCATATTTTTCGCAAGTTAAGGCCATTGTATCCTGAATATCTTCGCATGGATTCTGATCCTATCGGGACGTGGGCTGACCTCGTCTTGCAGGCCATTTTTTATTTCCTTTGTTATCATTCTAGTGTTGGGTTTCGTATTTTATATTATGATACTCATATATGTTTTATTTGTATGCGGCCAGTGCGAGTCTAATGTGCCCGATCTTTGGGTAATGTTTTTTGTCGTTGCGATAAGAAAAGTCTTACTAAATAAATAATATTAATATTTTCTTACTATTATTTCTAGGTAGGTGGTCAATTTGAAGATTTGTTATTCACAATATCAGGGATAGTGCTCCCTTACATTTATGAATTTAAAATGTGGCATGTACTTTATACATTTTATAAGGAAGTCTAAAAGTGGAAGATACCGAGTTTGAAGAGAAAATATTTTGAATTACTTAACCTATATGAAACTTCCGCAGGAATCTAGAGCTCAGCCTCGGAAAATGAAGGTATATTTTTACCTTGATTAAAAAAGTTTTGCATCTATTAGGTAATAGGTTAAAAGATAAAAATATTAATTAATTTAGGTTTGGTATATCATTATTTTTGTTTCACCACGAGGCTCAATGATTTTGCAGGTTTATCTATAAATAGATTAGGCGATATCCTATTAAAACTGGTCACACTTGAATTTCGTATATCTGTTACATAGATTCGTTTCAAAATTTTATGAAGTATCCAAGATGCATACATTTTGCAGCAGTCAACACACGAGCCCTCAGCATACACGCGTCCTTTTCTAATGTAACACTGCTTTGTAATATACTAGGTGGAAGCACAGTGACTCGACTCCGAGATTACTGGCGGTAGTGCAAATGTAACTGCGTACATACACTGTGTTTTGGCGTAAGTCCAACGTTAGTCTTCGTTACAGCCCATGTTCCTGCCGGATGGGAATAATGTTATTTGAAACCTCCTAAATAGGACACAAGGGGACTAAGTCCGACGCGTCACAACTCACATCAAAACAAATGATTGTGAAAATACCATATTACATTAGAGAGCGCCGTAGCCGAGATTGTTATATTGTTGTTGGCTTTTGATCTTAGGGGTCGGTCAACCTCGGTTGTGTTATTAGATTGTTAGCAAGGATTTGTTTGTTTATGAGCACTGCCATATGTACTTATTTATTTCTAAATTGAAATATAAAAATATTTATGACTACATTTCACTCGTATGATCGATTGATGGGAAAATACTAGAGACCCGAAATACAATAGATTTTCGATTGTTTTCCCCGCAATATTATACGAGCGGATTATATCTGAATTAATAAGCGAATTTTTTTTTTAATGAATAATGAAAGTAATCAAGTGGATAGTTTACCTAGTAGTAAGTTGCATCTATCCTTAGTGTGGTACAACAGTGCAGATGCTAACTTAAGAAGTAAAAATTTTAAGTCAGAGTATCCCGTAACTTTACTGCATATCTCATACTTTAGGCCGGAATATTGTAACAGCAAAAGGTAGCGTCTTCGCAAGCGTAGCGTAGGACGCTTCGGCCCGATGGACCGACGACTTGCGAACGGTCGCTGGTGGAGGCTGCATGAGAAAAGCGGAGGACCGGGATATCTCGCACAAAATGGGGGAGACCTATGTCAATAGTGGACTGCGATAGGTTGAAGAGGAAAAGGTAGAGTTACCTACGCAGACGACGAAATACACGATGTTCTAGGTAGTAATATCCCCATGTCTTAGTTAATTTAAGCTTAAAGGTTTTGGGACAGAAATATTTGAAGCTTAAGTTATATATATTTATTTATATATACAGCATATATAGTAGTATATATATATATATATATGTGTGTGTGTGTGTGTGTGTTTAATTATTTGTTTTTATTAAATATCACTGGAAGATATATTATTAATATCCACGGAACAAAACAATATAAATCCCACGTATCGATGATATCTCTTTATTTAAAATTATTGGTTTGTTTCATGTTCGATTTGTGCGAATTTTCCCATTCCGTGCTTCGAAAGGGACGTCAAGCCATCGGTCCCAGCTACAGTAATAGCAACATCTGCTTACTAATCTGATTTGGACTCGTGTAGTGGTTACGACCCGATCTTCCCATAGCTATGCTGTATGGAAAAGCCTGCATTGGGACGTAGGATAATGTACGTAGTTGTATTTTATTTATTCTAGGTATGTACAAAATGAAATAGGTACCTATATAAACTATGAACGTGTACGTTTATGATAACTCTCGCTATTACTATTCTGTTTTTAGGGTTCCGTAGCCAAATGGCAAAAAATGGATCCCTTATAGATTCGTCAAGTCTGTCTGTCTGTCTGTCCGTCCGTCCGTCCGAATAACACAACTCCTTTTTTCTCCGATACTATAAACACTACACTATTCAAACTTTGTAAGTATATGTATTCTGTGAACCGCTATTATTAGTTTTTTTTTATACGTCATAAACGGTGAACCACTATTTTTCATATTAAAGCTGTAGTAGATGCCTAAGTAAATAAAAAATACTTTATTTTATGTTACTTGCTGCTGCGGAACCCTCTATGGGCGATTCCGACTCGCGCTTGGCCAATTTTTTTTGTGTAGGTACCTGTGAGAAGGGTAAGACAAGCAGTGAAAAATAATTATTAAATTATAATGCAAACAATAAGCAATATTCAAACCATTATACATTTTTCTTTATTATATCTGATTGATGTAATGATAAAAATGATTTATCGCATTAATATTAAACGGTGAATTATGTGTTGGCAAACGTTCAAGGAAGTCAAAAGAGGTCATAACAATAACGTACAAATGGCTATCATCAATAACTCGAGGGTTGAATTAGCCTAAAAACGCACTCCCCAAAAGATACCACTCGAGATTCCAACGCCAGTTTACAAATCATTTGAAGAAGCGAAAAGTCCTTAACGTGAAAATCACTTTTCACCGTGAATGTACTTCCAAATTTTTCTCGTTCCTCAGTCATTGTGAAACAGTTAGGCGGTGAAGGAGAGCAACTCTAGCCGAGAGTTCTGGAGCCCCGCCAGATGGCACTAGAGGAGCTCTCGCCCCCACTGACGCTAATTGCTACCAACTCTTCTGTAATTGTCCCAATTATACGAATTAATAACGACATTTAATGAGACCGGTGTTATGTCGATCGATGATCAAAACCATCACTATGGTGTATGGTTGGAATCTTGGAATTGTAATACAAAATATAACTAATGATTATTACTTAATTTATACGTACTTTGAAGCATAACCGCGTAGTAATGAAAAATCCGGATATTGTTTGAGTGATTATTACATTATTTTTGTAATATAAGTTTGTGATAGTTGTTGACTTAAATATTAATTCGTATCCATATTTCACGATTATATCTCCTAGATTGCTTCAAAAGTAGATTGACAATAGATTTTCTATTGTTTATTCACAGTTCAGTAATTATTGGCGTTTTATTATTGTTTTGTTAATAAGTACCACCCGTTTCAATACTTGTAAAAAATATAGATAAAATAATTAAACGTTATTTTAACGAGCTTACAAACATCAGTATAACAGAGCTCCTTAAAACAAACCTTGATACCGATAGCCGACAGTGTCAAATCAAAATCGCGATGTTAATATTTGCCGGCCAAAATTTGATTATATTATTCAATCTGGCAGAGGTCCAGCATAGTCGAAGCAAATATTGCCAAGCCTTCAATTGTATGCCGTTTTATGTTGCCATGTACGTATTCATATGTGAAATTGCCGTCTACTTGAATGTCTTGAGCTAAGTTTTAGCGGCCATAATGCAATTTGGACACGTCTACAGTCATTTTGTAGTTATAATGTTCTACACTGAATAAATAAATTTTATTTTAAATGGAAATACAAAAGCTACATAAAATGATACAATTTAAACATAAAATAAGTTATGAGGGAAATCAGTCAATCACTATAAGTTAAGACTTAATTAGCTGAGACGTAAACACTGAGAGCGCACTTTGTTTATCAATTAAAGGTTGCGCAGCGTGTTTTGGGATCGGGCTGTCAATTGAGGTTCTATGTTAGATGAAATCAGAAATTGAGTGATCAGACAAGAAAATAAGTATGTCGACACCCGAGTGAAGTTATAGCTGTCTGATTTATTTATTTAAACAGAATATTATGACTACCTCTTTTTACATACTACTGTTACTATGCCAGTCAGGGTCAAATTGTTTAATTTCCTTTATACATTTGTAAAATGAAATCAATTTTATTTTTATTACTTATTTTTAACTGAGAATAAGATACGCAAAAATCAAGTAGGTATATTGAGTTAGTAGATTTTCTACGGCAGTTGAATTAAATATCAACTGAAGAATATATCTATGTTTTTTACTATTTGCGTGTTCTTTCAGTTTAAATAAATTTAATTTCTAACATTTTTGGGGTAGACTCGTGCCCCTCGGTGGGGACGTTTAATGAGCCGATGATGATGAACTTTAATTTATTTTATATTTTTTTACTCAAATTTATGACTATGAAATTTATTACTAAATAAGTATAATTAACAAATGAAACTTGTGAACAGAACCTCACGAGTTCCTAACGAACCCAAAAGCCAATAACCAAGCCTCATCAGTATTTTCCTGGCTCACAAAGCTTTGTTTGTGTGCAAACCTAGTGTAACGTAAACTTGGTCCATTCTGCATCGTGCGAAGAAACTGAATATCGGCACTGTACTGTGCAGCTGTTTGCCGATGCAGCCGGCGCGTTTGATCAAATGCAAGCCACCGTGTCCACAAAGCAGGACAACCAAATTTCGCGGGTGCGAACAAGTCTTCCCTTCAAACACTGGCGAGGTGGCCAACCAATGTGAGAGGTCGGCTCCCTCTGGCGTACTTCCAAACTATTCACTGCATGTTTGTCGCTTGTATCGATTTGACTGAGTGAAACTGTAATTTCTGGTAACGACTAGCCGACGAGAACAACACAAGTATATGCAGTTCCCTTCGTACAATTGCAGCGTGAAATTGTTCTTACACGATGCTTGCTTTTATTGTGCGGTTGAGTGGGTCGCACGACTTGGAATAACATGCATTGTTAGATTGCGCCGTCGTTTATTTAAAAATAAAATTACTGTCTTATTTGGGCAAGGAATACGAATGTAAGGTTGCTGAATGTACTTTGTTTTCGCACGTTGATCTTCAAAGAGGTGGAAATTTTAAATGTAGTTGCCCGCGGTGCGACGCCCAAAGACTTTGCTGTTGGAAATCAAAAAAGTAAATCGAAATATTATATGGATCAAGTCGTCTAGACGAGCGCTTTGCAGGCGTAGATATAAGTATTGTTGGTGAAATGCATGATGCACAGCGGGCGATGTCTGTATGGGGCTCTCCGCCGGCCCCGCAACTTGAGTGGACAACTTTGCCGGCCGCAAGGCGAAACTTCGTTTTTCATTTAATTTGCCCGAAACGAGTGCAGTTTACAATATTTTCAACGCTTGCAACTTTCGACTCGGGCCTTCGTTATAAATTTCATAGTTAGCGGCGGGCGCGCTATACTGTAATGTGACTAACATAAACCACTTCAACTCTGCCTAATGAATTTAGCGCCGGAGACGTCAAAGGAGCGAGCTTATACAACTTTTAAAAACTTCTGGTGCAGTTTGTTGCGAAATTATAATTGGCACGTGTTGAATACTTTTGCTTGGCATTCAGCTCGTGGATTAGTGCAGTTTTAATTTATGTGTATTTTTGTGTTGCGCTGAAATTTGCAGTGTTTCTGTGCTGTTTAATATAGTGATTGATTTTATTTTTAATATATTTATAATAAACATATTTTTATAAAAATCTCTTGAATTTAAATTGCACATACAATTATATTTCAAACCAAATATAAGTCAACAAAATATTTTTTGTTATTGTAAAGCTATATTTTTAATATAAATACCTATATAATATCTTCCATTGAAAGTCAACTAGATACTTCAAGATTTGATATCTATATCTGGAGAAACCATTAATGAATCAATCTTTACTAAAATGTATATACTTAATATTTAAATATCTCAAGAACCTTCGACGTAAGGAACGTACACAAAAACAAACGTTTGTTGTATTCATTTGTGTTTATTAATATAAATATTCCCTGTGGGAATTAAATCCGCTGTCTTATGGTTCAAAGATGCGCGTTTATTACCACTAAGTAACGGTTTTGGCTGGTTGATGTACATTAATTGTATTGTATTTGCTTGAACTAGCCTATAAGATGGGTGTTAATGACTGTCATCCAAAGATATAAACCAGCCAGCCACGTTTTCGGTGAGAGATACGAGTACCACGGCCTCACTGAAAACCAGCTTGAAATAACATGAGCGTTTGTTTTGCCGAGTAAGAGGTAAGGTTACCGTAGGCCCAAAACTCTCTTTGCACACCGTATAATTTTGCCTCCTTTTCCTTATTCCGTATTTAAGCTTGGCAACACACCTGTGGCTCTATCGAGGGTACAAATGCCATGAGCGACGTCGTTGCTTACCGTCGGGTGACGTGTGTGCTTCCTTTCACTCTTCAAAATATCGCAGTTCATTGTTGGACTTAGGTTTCCCTCGACTTTGCGCCAGATATCCTTATCCTACAGTTAACTTATCGAGCGACTTTTCGTCTTTTGTTACGCTTGCAATACGCGGTTTTCATTTACGATCTTGCCTGCTCTAATAGCCTACGTTTTCCTTGATAACAACGTCTACAATACAGCATTTCAACGCCTACTGGACAAAGGCCTAAAAGATTAACGACGTCCGAACCCCAAAATGTTTTTGGGGTTCGGACTGCAACCCGCTATGGTGGTTCCATACGTGTTACGTTCGGATGTTTAGGGCCTCGTTGGCTCGGGCTGGCCAGCATATGCTGCGAACGCAAAGAGGTCCAGCATATGTTGATAGGCTTTTAATCTCGTATATAAACCTTATTTCTAGAAACATCGTTTTTTCAATCAATCAAGTCAGTTCAGATCTAAATCTAAATGTGTTTTGAAATTACGCGTCCCAACTCATAAAGCTTGAAAGTCAACACCGACGCGTGGTTCCTTATACTTTATTTATATACATGTGCATTAATTTAACAGCTACGAGATTGAGAAATAACGTCGCACAGTTTTCAATAAACAAGCTCAACGCGTGCAAGCGTACGCTCCAATACTTACGGGCCGTGCGTGCTACGGAATCTTGCAAAGCCTTTTTAGTTCTCGCAGGCTCCGAACGATAAGGACTGATCTGCGGAAGACAGGCTTGCATCGTGTACCAGACGCGATCGATACTGCAGCGGGGGTGGCGCCCCCTTGCCACCCGACTGAAAGTTTCGCGATAAGTGCAAAACTAGCGCACCGTACGCAACGCAATATTGTTAGCCAGTTACGAGACTGAAACAGCGGATATTAAGGCAACAGAGACTCCAGTTTTTACAATGGTGGAGTTTGAAATGAATACGGCGCTATGTATTGTATTAATTCGTATTACTGCAGTGTACGTGCTTAATGTTAACTGCGGTTGTATGCAAATTGTCGGGTTAGAGGTGCACCGTTTCGGCGGTTTAATGCATTGCTAATTGAGGACTTATGAAAATAATGGCCGTGCGTACAGTTGCACGTTGATATATCCAAGTATGTATTAGTAAAGAATTAATTTAATCCGTTGTCAAAAGTATGGAAGGTCAAGTAGTTATTCCTTTTACTGAAACATCGCTATCTGTTTCTCTGTCATTAGATTGCTTATATCGTACCAGATAATTCATACATCAATATTTTTTTTAAAGTTCTAGGTTGACGTCAGTTTAAGGCCTATCTGTATTTGAAGAACATTATTTTGTTCGATGGCTTAGCGCGATAGTTCGCAAGCTAAGTAACTTCTGCGACGGTTGAGCTTTGGGTGGGTAACCATTAAAATTTTTCTGAAATTCATTATATGTAAATTAAAAAGACACAAGAAAAATAGTGAAAGTTGAAATTTCGAGGATTAGTTGCCGTGCTTCATTGGTTACCGATCGCGAAATGAAGCAACCGTCGCAAAGGTCGGCAATCGAATGAATGACCTAAAAATATTATCTCGAGTCCCTTCGTGCTTCGACACGCACATTGAACTGTAAGTCCTGGTTCAATCTTACGATATATTACTACAACGAATCTGCATTGGGCCAGCGTGTGACCTGCATTTGGACGTTATAGGCTGGTAGAACTTAGCTTATGTTAAAAGCTAGATGTATGTATTAGGTACTAAAACATATGTAAGTATATTAATCCGCAGTTAAATACCCATAATACAAGCTCCTTGCTTAAACTCGGGTTAAAATAATTATTTTATATAGACGGCACAACAACTTAGATAAACAATAAACTAGACGCACAGTCACGAATAAATTTTAATATCAACCAAAAATGTGTGAGCTGCATGACACCTTACATTATTATATACTTATACGACATAAAGTTAATCAAAGATGACGCGATGGGCAGAATTTTGCGGCGGACACTTTTTGAGTGAGATTGTGCATATAGTGAGTGTATAGTTAATCTAAGTACAACAACCACATAAACTATCCAAGGAGCGAAGAAAATTCTCAACGGCTCGACACAAGTTGTGCAAGAAAGTTGTGTGTGGTTGGACGGCCAAGTTCCCAACTCGACCACGCCTCTCCCATACAGGCTCGAGCCAGCTGCGAGTCCCCTATATACGAGTAACTTGGTGTCGTGATGACGTAAATATTGCATTACGTGAAGATAGATGATAGTGGTAGAGCATTTAATGAAAGAATAAAAAATAATTATTAACGACACACACATATAAAATTATCTCGTGTATTATTTTACATTAAACTACAAGAGGGAAGAGGAAACAGAGAGAAATAATTATAAATCCACCGTAAATAATAAGTATGCACTATTTTCTTCTGTAGTCCTTTCTTCATCAGACTTACAATTTTATTGATATAAAGATGTTTATGTAAAAAGTGTGCATATAAGGAGTCTCTCTATGTAGTCTTAATAACCATAGCAATAGCAGATAATAAATCAACTGAATCTTTTTATTTAAGTTACAGGATAAAACATTTTTTCGTTTAAATTTACCACTGCTGAAATGGAAACCGAACATTCATATTATGTGAGATATTATGCGCTATTTACTTCCTAAACTACCAAAATGAGATCGGTAGTAGTAACTTGTTAACACCAGCGATAGATGGCTGATCTTTGCCGTGATAACAGCCATTAATAACTATCAACCTAGCGTCCAATCAATGTTGAAAGTGCTTCCGAAAAACTAAGTTAAGTATCCGAAGAATACTCAAAGAACAAGGGTGGGGATCGTGATTTCTCTCTGACGAGACGTTAATAAATGGGACGCTTACACCTTATAATTGGGAAAAACTGTCGCGTCGTCCTCTCAGTTACAGATAGGAATAAATCTTTATGTAGACGGGATCTGGCTCCTGCGCCGGACAGGCACGGAGTTGGGCTTACAGCGTACAGTGGGTCAGCATGACCCATGAAAATGACTGCATCCTGTAAACTACTATTGACTTCTTTATCCATTTGTATTAAAGTGCCGATTCTTCATTGGTTCCTTGAACATCGTCTATCAGTGACAGTTGCAAATCCCACATGTTCCACGCCCAAGTGAATTTGGCTCTTTTGGAAATGCCCATTACTTGACCAATGTGGCAAACATATTTTTTATATCTCGCTCGTAGTCCACTGCCGAGTATAGTACCTACTCCTGCATTTTGTACCTGATATCCTGACCATTCGCTATCCCTATCTAGCATTCACCAGCGACTTTTCGCAATTCGTTGGTCTATCGGGTCGGAAGGTGATCTTCGAAGCGCTTGTGTACAGATAACAAATAGTGTGTTATAGTTTCTTATGATATTGATTAAACTAAAAACACTCTTACATTACAAAACCAAAGTTTGTGCTTAGATATTTGATTGTTGCGAAGAACCTTGACCCCTGTTAAAATGCGGTTAGCTTGTCAACGTAGACTGACGTTTGACGGCAACTGAATCCGGCCCTGGTCTACGCTGGGAACTTATTCCGAGCACGCGCCCGCTCTGTCCCCGGAATATAAGGCATTGCGGCCCATTTATTGCACGTCGGCCCGCCCGCTACGCTAAAGACGCTCAAACTACGCTAAGTAATTAATGGTGGACGTCACTTTAGGCAAATTTTAATTACGGACCAGCTGATGACGAACTGATTTGGTCTTTTTGGGAGCGCGGCATGTTCTCAGATAGAGAGGGGCTTGGCAAAATTTTTACTAATATTTTCACTGGAAGTTCGAGTACATTCTAAAATATTATAAAAGCGTAGTCAAGACAGGCGGCTGCATTTTAATTAAGTTTAAAACGGTACAATACTGAACAATTCAAACTCCAACTATTTTTCTTTTCTTAAAACAAAATAATAAACCATGCATTTAAGCTTTATTTTATAGCAGTATATTATAGTACTGAATTAGGTGGACGAGACTACGATTGGAATCCTTACAATAACTGGCAATCTTTTGCTTTTCAGGTGACTATATTTAAAGATGTATGTTATAGAATTATAATAATGCCTAAACGATTTTAATCTCGAACACAAAATATCTTTATTCAAGTAAATATTTTACATGTAGGTACTTTTGAATCATAAAATATTAGGTAATTTATATTTTTATTTATTTTTAAATATTTATATTTTAATATTACTTACCATCGGTGCAAAAATGTAGATTTCCGAAAATAGTAAATATGTCCCTATATAATTATGGATGGGGATACAATTGGGAAGCGAACCATATTGTGTGTGTGGTGTGTGTGTGTGTTCCGTAGCCAAAAGGCAGAAAACAGGACCCTTGATATTTTGTTATATCTGTCTTTTGTCCTTCTATCTGTGGGTATGTCACCGTTATTTTATTCGGAAGATGGGTTATTTACCGCAAAAAGTATGTGTAGTTATGATGATGAAAATCAAAATTGTAGAAATGTATGCAGGATATTTGTCGACAACGAAAGAAATATCAAAGCATGCTGTGTGTTAGACAGGTCTCATATATGGTATGGTTTCTTAGAAAGTTTTTGATAATGGAGATCATTTAAAATCTTCTCAATTCTTTATTCAGTTTAGGTCCATATAGAACACTTATGATTGTCGAATGAAGCTACCACTGGTTCGGACTCTAGTTATCTACTGAGAGGAATACTACAAGAACTCAGTAGTTACTGTATTTAAAAAAAATGGCTTGTACAGCATTATATTATTAATATTAAGAATACTTATGCTTATTATAATTATGAATACTTTTGATGAAGGACTGAAAAATCTGAAGGAGACCAATGTGGAGCAAGGGATTGCCATAAAAACGAGTGTGTTTCAGAATAGAGCAATTGTCAAGGTAATGTTTGCATAAAAACATAGCCTAACGTTCATTCTAAACTCACGATCGAGTGAATATTTCAATCGCAAACGCTGATCCAGTCTGGTGAGCAATAAAGGATTGGTATCAATCTTTAAAAGAGCCTTCTTGCGTCGAACACGTTGTGCTTTTTATTTGTATGAGACAACGTTAAAACCGCACCAAACATGGCCACACTAAAACGTTTTAAAGTGCTGCATTACCGTGTGCCGCACAATAATTGCAGCCATCTGCTATTACAACAAATATTGCTCCATCAGCTTTTTAAGGAACAAGCAATTATTAGACGAGAAAAATTATCCGCATTTTTAATTTCGCTCGCATTTGCGGCGTTATGGCTTCTGTAATGTAGCCTTTTTATGAATGCATATATTTCGCTATACTTTTGCTACGTTTTATTCTAGGGAGATTTGAGTTTTTATCTGGGAATGTTTTGATCTGTGAGAACGTTCAATCGTAGAGCTATAGTTTAATATTCGGCATAGAAAACAATTTTTATTTTGATTCATTAAAAATGTGTGTAATATTTATATTATAAGATGATTCATGTTTCCAAATATCTAAAAGAATATTAATATATGTTATTAGTATGATGTATATTTTCTTAATAACTTTTTGACATAGTTCTAAAGTAGAATTTTATTTCAGTTTAAATTTAGCTTTATAAAGATCTAACGGTCAAGGAAAACATCGTGAGGAAACCTTCATGCACGCCTGCGAAGAGATTCGAAGGTTGTGTGTGAAGTCGTCCAATCCGCACTGGGCCCACGTGGACGACTGAGGCCTTATCACCTTATACGGGTAGGCTCGTGCCCCTCTGTGGGGACGTTTAATGAGCTGATGATGATGATGATGAAAGATCAATAAAAACAAAGGTAGGCTATGCTAGCTAATTAAGCTACCTGCGCTCCTAAAGCTCTTTATACAGATTAATAAAACCACAATTTTTTTTACAACATTACAAACATGATTATAAGCATTAAGTTGATTATAAGTTGCAACTCTTAACGTATTAAACTTGATTGTAATACTGGTATAATTCCGACCCAAAAGTTTTAAAATGTTCGTTATCGCAAACTCAATTTATTGGTACATTATATATAAAGGTACCATTTGTAACAAAGTTATTGGAAGAACTCTTTGCGAAGAACTTTGAAGTAACTTTATTGTGCTTCATGTTTTCCCTTAACCTGTGTTTAATTTAGTGCTTCTCGTTAAATGCAGCAGGCAAGCACAAATTGAGAAATACGTTTTAGGTACTTACCTATGAGGGAAATCAATTAGTTATTGTAGCTATATATTGCTACAGCGTTTTTATTTTTATAACGGGCAGCTTTCTTCAAATATAGTGCTGTACGAAGATTGATTCGAAAAGAACACAATCCGAGAAGTAGCTATAATTGATTTGTCGTGTACTTCCTTAAATTTTATATAATTTGTGTACATTGTAAAAATAAGTATAATGTGTTATTACCCTATAAAAGTGTGATTATTAACGTTAACAATTGTAATAATAATAATTTAAGTCGCGTGCGCCCATAATGATATGTGGCCCGATACAGGCCACTACTAAGGAGCCCATCTAGTTACCACCTGTCGCTTTTAGACTTTAAGACAGTACTGTCTAGAGTAATGGCAGGCATCCGCACCGCGTCATAGCCTAGATTTCCAGTTCATTAAAATCCAATCCTAAAGCTCAGTAAGTAGTTACTGAAGTTTCAATATTTTGTAATCGTCTTGTTGTATCATATGATAATCGACCTGTATGCTATTCAGTATGGATACCCCTATGCCTTTCAAAAGTCCGGGCCTCTAATTGGCATTTGCCAATAAGAATATTATAATTCATTAGAATATAAGAATTTCTAAAATAATAATAATACCTAATAGATAGTATATATTATATTATCTGTACTGATAAGTAATTTATTTCAGAAATGTATTGTTATAGAATGGATATGATAGATAATAATATATATGATGATATTCAATGAAAAAAGAAAAGGTTAGGAAACTTGTAATAGTATAATATTTGATAACAATATTTGGCCTCAATTATTTCTACTCTTTTTTACATACAAACCGATTGGATTGTCAAACTGCGCATCGAGCACACTTTTCGGCACTTAAAAAAATCAGATTCGCATGTCAAAAATGTTGCGGAAAAGTTTGAGCGGATATTTTCAACGATACTTAAATTTTGTTTTGATTATAAATTTCATCTAAACAAGTCTTTTTTATTTATGGTAGGTACAGGCATTAAATGAAATGAAATAATCGGTTGAGATATCGGATCTTACACCAATGTTACGGGTTCGATACCCGGGCAGTTGTACTGCCCGGGTATTGAACCCGTTTTACGGGCATTTTACGGGCTAAATGTTTAGTTCAGGACTAGATGGCGCTGTGTGAATGTCCTTGGATATTTATTATTATTATTTAAGCAAACGAGCAGACGGTTTACCTGATGTTAAGTGATACCACCGGTAATCCAAAAGAGCAACGAGTGAGCTGTGTCAAGGGGCTTGGACATTTTTGGTTGATATTTCTTCTTGATTGTGTATCTGGTTAGTTGAGGTCTTGCTTAACTAAGAGTAATAAACATAAATTCAGAATATAATTTTATAACTGCATCCATTTACAAAAATATCTATTAAATACCACACAAACCCTGGAAATGCCATTGCATTTCCAGGGTTTGTCAGGGTTTGCCACGTCATTACGGCGTCAGATTACACGGGCAGCGCGTTTGAGGCATCATAGCTGCCCTGTGACCTTTAATTTCCGCCCGCTGCCGGTGAGGAATCAAAATTGTTTGCAGCGTGAAGTTTTATTAGAATTGGATTTCTACTAAACTGAAGTATTTCATTGCAATTGGAGGATATATAACATTGGCGGCGTACAAGCTGTCATAAATAATATACAATACAAAAGCAATTGTGTATGTCTGTCACTGGAAATCACTGAAAATCAATTAACCTTTTTATCCATCTGTGGCGGATAGATGTTGAAAAACATCAAAAATCGTTGTTGTTAACCACCTAGGAAAATCAAAAACAGTATGCTTAAGCCGGCAGTTTGGGCTAAGAGCAATATGCGCTCGTCATATATCCGGTGAAACTGTAAAGGCCACCCGGGGCCATCAATGATTATCCTGAAAAAAAAAATCAACCCATAACATAACTTATTAGGTCGATATCATCAGGAACACCGCATTTGTTTAGATTCATAAATAAACTCGTTTGTATATGTGGTTCTTTTTCATGTTCAGCCATTAAGTTACGATTAGTAACTTAGGCACTTCCAATGATTTTCAACTTTGGAGGGCTTGGGATATGATACTTATGTACGAGTATGCTTTAATGACTATTGATATTTATTTAATGTTAGCTGTGCCCCGCGGAAAACATAACCAAAAATCGCTTAGCGCGTAGTTCACGTGACGCTGGCCTCATTAATTTATTTTTCTAAATAAATAGGTTTTTTTTTCGTAAATAAAAGTAGCCTAAGTTTTTTCTATTACATCAGCTACCTGCCAAAAGAGTCTCGTTCAAATCTGGAAAGCCATTTCAGAGATAATGTGGTACATACGCCTTATATACAAGATTCCAATGCATAAAGAAAAAATGATTAGTTCAATATTCCAAACAGACAATCCAATGTTATTAATATGTATAGATTTTATTGATGTGCTATTATTATTTCAACAAAAGGTGTAAGGCTTAACCCTACTCCCTTTGTTTGTGTGATATTATAAAACTGCGAATAAAAAAACAATCACGAATCACAGTCAAAAGGCTGTGATTCGTGATTTTTTTTCGTTCACAAATTTTATTTTCCCAACTTACTCTGACAAAGTGTATTCTAGCACTTGCCTCCCCCATGTATCATAAAATAATTTATGACGGAGCTCAACCATTGCATTCACTCACTACGAAATCGTCGGAAGCGATTAAATCGAATTTATATTCATTCGTCGCGAGATGCGTTGTCTAAGAGTTGCAGAACTTACCGAAAACTTTGACAAAGTTGCTTCTAGCGTTCTTTCAGATTGAGATTTCTTGGAAACTTCCATCCAGCGTGCAAGACCGATGGATCGTTCTAGACTGTATAAGATATTGGGGGATACGGAGGCGCCGCAATGGTATTGCTCTTCTACTAGCCCCATGAATGTGGCAATTATGCCTTTTGCAAAACAAACAAATCACATTTAATGTGTAGCGTTTGCTGCACTGCGCATATGATTAGGCAAAATATATAGTTTTCTGGGGCGTTTTGAGTTTACGTTTCTTTAGGATCTCTTTATTTCTGATAATAAAACT
This sequence comes from Leucinodes orbonalis, assembly GCA_019425675.1. Classification (NCBI taxonomy): domain Eukaryota; kingdom Metazoa; phylum Arthropoda; class Insecta; order Lepidoptera; family Crambidae; genus Leucinodes; species Leucinodes orbonalis. The sequence goes on from PQWD01002397.1 coordinate 78,186, forward strand.
AATACCGCTGGTATTTACTTATTGCCTTAATAAATATAACATTCCTAACGGATGGATACTTTTGGTATAGTGACACAAAAGGGCGAGTTCGTTACTGTTCTAAAATTCAAAAAAAGTTCTTATTTCCATGAACTGGTTTCATTTTACTTTACAGTAATTTCGCATTTATTTTTGAATTACTGTATTTTAAAGACTTACAACAGACAACAACAATACAAGGAGAGAATTGGGACAACAACAATTTGTCCCAATTCTCTCCTTTGGATACGTAGCAGAGGGGATAAATAACACTTGTTTTCTCCAACTCGCCCCTCGTGATTTCGTAGAGGTGAAATTTGATATGACTTCCAGTTGTCCTCTACGACCAGATGACTGGGTGCGGGTGGTTCTGGGTGAATTCCATAATTACAGACATTTATTTGTAATATTATAATGCTAAATGAAGTCACGTTATTTGGATAGGCAACATTGAGATGTGTTGCGATATTTAACATTTACATGTTAAACATGTGCGTGAAACTAAAAGTCATAACATTCGCCATAATATGAATAATGTATGAAAACATAAAAAAAAATAATGAAAAAATACATGAGATCCTCACCAATCCGCGCTGTGTTCGAGTAGTGGGTTACGACCCGAATTCCCCATACCCGTGCTGGGTGGGAAGGTCGGTCCCTGTAGTGGGATGACGATGAACACATAAAGTATTAAAATTTTGTTTAATAAAAATATACGAGACAGCAATAAATATTTATTAATGTTGATAGGGAATGACAAAATGATTGATTTTTATCCTTTCCGCTACATAGTTAAGTGCTGTGTTAAAAATTATACATTAAATGACAATTTAAATGAATTAGAGTGGAATATAATGTAATAAATCGTGATAGACTGCTCTACATAATATATGGGGGCATGATAAGAGGACGACTCATTGCATATTCCGTGCACACGCGCCACACTCCGTGAAAATGAGACTACGAGTGCCGAGCTATTACCTACATATATCTATGATTTTTCATTTATGTATAAATGTAGTTTCGATTATCTGACCTGTAATAATATCTTTGGTTAGGTTATAATAGGTTTCTTAGATTAAGGAAACAAACAAAATTTCAAACATCTAATTAATTAATTTAGAGCAGTGATTTACTCTTTAGATAAGTGTACTTTTAAATCAAATTATGTATTCTACAGCAGTTCAGCGTGCGAATTCATATTCACAAGAAAAGTACGACGCGAATGAGTTCAGGTGCGGTTCGAGAAAGTAATTTCGGGTCGCAAAAATTTCAGCGTAGGTACTTGTTGTCTTTGCGATGAGGCGTTAAATTAATTTACAACTTTTTACTTCATTATTCATCTATCATATATTTCAAAGCTTGTTAAGAAAAGAATTACTTAAGGATACGTATAAAGATATAATAAATTACACTATTACTTTATTAAAAAACGATATACTAACTAATCTAACCATGCATATATATTTTGCTAATGTTTGTAAATATTTAAATCTTCACGGTTCTCGTAAACATTGGGTTTATCATATGTTTTTATAAATAAAATTATTACGGTTAATAAATACAACAATGTAGAATTGCTGTTTTTCGTACTACTGAGATTGCAAGGTTAAATTAAATATTACATTTTTAGTATAGAAACTTGGTTTCATATTTATGTTATGGTTCTAAATATTATATATTTTAAATGATTTTCGTAAAATTAATTATAAAAAATGTTTATACGAGTATGTAAGCACAATGCTTATTTAAATTCAAATCGGTTTATTAATTTGTAGTTTGTTTATTTATTTTGCTGGTGGACAGTTCAAATAAACTATACGTGTACACTGTACAGCTTCATAATGTTGGTAGTATTATCGTTTTAATGTTCCCGCATCCTTTGAGATAGAGTTGCTTTGCTTCTAAAGCTTAGAACATCGCCGGGATATTTTTAAAGTAAATAGGAAGCCTTTTTGTCGCTGCTTATTTATGCATAGTTCCAGATAACTTTGCATGAAAAATGTTGTATCTTGTAGCGTGTGTTCGTCTTCACTAGTTCCATATTTATGGCACGCAAAATAAAATGTTGCTGCCTGTCGTCAGGCTTGATAAAAATGCAAACCATAGCCGCAGGCCGCGGGACAGACGCTCGCTGAATATCAGTAACAGGAGGATGACAAGATTACGTCTCAAGAATGTTGTACTGCTTTATTCTATTGCTCTTCTCATGACCTTGTTATAAACAATACTATATTCTCTTTTTATTAAGCTGTTACTAACTGTGCTATAACAGCTCGTAACAGTCAACGGTTGGACTTCGGGCGTCGCCGATTCGAGGTGCGCTCTTTTGGATGCGGTCAATAGGTATATCGATCAATATATATATATAGGTCCTATTGACCGCATCCAAAAGAGCGCACCTCGAAAGAGAAAATCCAAAAGAGCTGGTATTTGTTACCCTGAATAGAAATGTAACTCCAGCGGGCTTTAATAAATATATTTTGCAAATTGATTAATTTCATTAAGCGTGTAAACAGCTCGACTATGGGCTAAACGTCCACCTTCATCCTAGTTAGGATTAATATATGACCACAAGAACATTCGTAGAAGAAAGATCCTCCCTTAGCGTCGTGATAAGACTGATAAGTATGTACTTATCACGATGCTGAAGGACAGTCTATCGCAAGTCATAACTGTTAGAAAAACTATATAATGTGTAGGTACCAAAGGTTCTGACAATTTACTCTAATCAGGAAAAATATTTTCTAAATTTTATTTGCGTTCTACTCTCATTTTCACCTGTGAATCGTTGATTGCTGATTTCATTATCCCTGTACATTTATGTCACTTGATGTGACAAATATTTTCGGTTAAGCAACCAAATGTCATCGACTCTCATGTGTAAACACACAATACAACCGGTGATTGTTACGTTACGTGTCGAAAAATGAAACACAAGCGGCTATTGCGTGAAAAACGAAGCGGCAATAGTTTTACTTTTATTTAAGTTCACAGCCAGTTGAATAGAAAATGTTCCATTTAAAATTTGGCTTTCAACGGGTGTGTTTGGGGTGGCGGGGGTCAGCAGGGGGCGCCTATAGATAGTATCGGGGAGTGGAGTAGCGCCGGATCTCACCTGACCGTCAGACGCGCCAGGTAAACATTGTAGCGTGACCGACCACGTGGCAAACATGTGATCGTCCCATGCCACCTGTCGGCGCAAATACACAAAGCGCAACCAACACAAGACAATCCCCACATTACCGATATTCCTTACACCGTAATACAAATTTAATGATTTTTACCCAGTTTTATTTTATAGAATTTCCAGTGAGGAAGCGCAGTTGCCGAGTGAACCGGTGGGCGTTCCAGACAGTATTGATTTTGTTCGTTCGTTCCTCTCTAATCAGAGGTGGTCTCTCTGGTTGAAAAGAGAGAGCGATAAAGGCTGGCGTTTCAAGTGTAGAGTTTCTACGTTAAACGCTAGCTAGACATAAAAGGTCGTAAGTGAGGGATGAATGAAACCAGGGACTGAAGCGGCGGCCGCCGGCTCACTCGCTTCCGGTAAATCCGTTCTACAACTTCATGCACTTAGTTTTAAACAAAACTGCTCCCACGGATTTTAAAAACGCACTCTTGATATTTGTATGTTCCTGGAACTGTAACTGAACTGCCCGCGTGTATAACGTGTCGAGCCTTTTACTTTGAAAATATGCAGAAAACCTTTCTATCGGAACATTTTGAAGAATACGCTGCTATCATTTGGATCGCTCCGCGGCGACTGGGGAAAGTTTTTATCGGAACTTTTATAGGATATCTTAAATCGTAAATGTATACTATAATAATACAGTAATGACTAGAAAGGTTAACGAACTAAGAAATATAAAATCAACCATAAAACGTATGGAATGGGCGACGTAAAAATAATGGAGCTTAAATAAATCTTGATCTAATAAACGGTAAGGTTATTTTTCTGTGGAATTAATTAGTCTACCTCGAGACAGAAGAATGTTAATAATTTTGCTAGAAATTTGAATAAACGGAAGAATTCTTTCATTCAAGAAGAAAGAAAAGAAAGCAAGAAAACAAGAATTATTACATTTTTGTATTAGTCGGAACTTTGTAATAAAAGAGCTGTTGTATAATAAAAGATGTAATCTTTACCAGGTTTATATATTATTATTATTATATATTATATATACAATCATATATTATATCAAAGTAAAATAAAATATATTCTAGCTAGGCTGACGGGAGAAAAGTATTAAGTAGGCACTTTACCCCTTCCAGCCTTCTTTACGTATTACAATGAATATGTTAAATACAAAATTATTATAATTAAAATGTTAAAATTGCCTAAAATGTCTTTTCGTGAATATTTTTGTATTATCATGTCAGTTAACTTAGATATAATATTTATGTGAAAGCCGTCATATGAATAGGTATATTTAAATATCTAAACAGCAGTTATGGAGCTTTTGCAGGAGCAGTTATCAAGGACAGACAGTATTATTTCTTGATTATCCCTAAAGTAGTAGCTGGTGATATAATATATTCCTTAAAGTTTTAGAGATACCATCTTGTATTGTACTCCTACAAGCCTGCTTGAATATAAAACCAGCTATTATGTGCTGGTGCTATAATTCATTCCTTTTCATTAACTTTATTAAATAAGTTCTTACCTAAAATTCCGCAATCATCACACGCAATCACTCGAATTATGCTCGGCATATTAAACGGATCCTTAATCTATAACACACTCCATAGCAAATAGGTTTACCTACTTAAATAGATTTGCGTGGAATTCGCAGAGTCTCGGTCCTCTTTAAAAGTTTGTGAGGTGCTCCAACAAATATTGGTGAGAGAGAGCGCCCGAGGACGCTTGACACTAGTGCCGCCAAGTGTCTGGGAACGGGACGTCCCGATTTATTGAAAAATATCTTTGGCTTTCGTTCACATATTTTGTGGTGTGTTTACATAGGGTGGCTATTGAGGGAGGACTTAGATGAATTTTGAGAAAAAGTAACCTTACTCAAAACACAAACCAAAGGATTATTTTCTTATGGTTTTCTATGGTATCAGTCGAGTCAGGACATTCATGCCGAAGCATGGCTCCCCCATGCTTAAACATTTATTATATCTACGGGACTCACTATCGGTAAAAAGCTTTGTACTGAAGTAAAACTAAGTAATAACTCGTTCTCCTTGAGTTAATACTTTTATTATACACTTTTATAGGTGTTTTTCAATGAAGCGTGTTATTTTCTTTAAATTTTCAGGATATATATCGCCATTAAATCATTTTGATTTGTGGATTCCTATACATATATTTCACGATTATGATTACTATTTTGGGTACCGCGGGAAATAGATACTTACTCAAATATTAAATGTAAAAGGCGATGGATAGTAAGGATGCTTACATTTACTTTATAAGTTTCAAATGAAATGTATTTTCTTCTAACCATCTAAATTCATTTTTGTTATTGGTATTGCTGTTATTTAAGGAAGAGCAGTGTTTCCTGATACATGATTCCTTTAAGGAAATCACTAAATACATGTTTAAAACTGCTTAAACATTGCTAAAACCAGTAACTTTTTTATTTATTTATTACGTAAATGGATTTACCATCTCATCTCTAGTATAAAACTAAAATTTTCAGAGACGCGGTAATGGATAAACTCAATGATGTATGCCACACTCAACGAAAACACTTTTATTGATAATTTTATCAAAACTTGGGACAAGAAACAATGATCGATGTGCCATCACTACCAAAACTTCCCATCCAATACTTCGGGTCGCGGCTTGTAAAAATATTCATTTCGCCGTTTTCCTACTCGCGAAGCGTTGACGATTGTTTTATGAATATGTACTTCAGTTCTTTTGAATGTATTTCGATATATACTGGAAATGGACTAGCGACGAAGTTTTGTAAGGGACGAATGAAAATATTTTGTACTCGTACTAAAACTAAACTAAAACTTCACAGTTGCATACACAATTTATTTTTTACGCTACAGAGAAATATCACATCTGGCGATAAAGAAAATGTTTGTTGACCCTTTGAACGTCAGGAATCCAGTCACATTGGAAAATCTATTGTTAGGTGTCATTGGCGTTCAAAAGTTTAATAAGCCTTAAGAACAAAGTAAAATCGATGTTGTAGCTATAACATTTTTTTTAGTAGCTTCAACTACTTACATATCCGATGTTATATTCAGATATGTTTTATGATTAACATCCTAATTTATATTCGGTCAACGTCGTAATCATACATGGTTTTGTGTACAACAATTTGCTAAACGAGAAACGTTCTCGAATCTAGATACAATATAAAAATACTTATATTGTCATACATCTCCTTAAGATGCCGTAACAGACAAAGATATATTTTACGATAAAAAAAAAAGTTTATCTTGTGTTTATTACCGATAAAAGTTTGTTTTCATTATGGTTAGCCAGTGAAATCGTTGGCAATAACTTTTTTGTAAGAATGCTTTATTACCAGAAGCTATATTCGGATCACTATTTTATAGTTAAAATCCTTAAACCTTATTGGTCGACCATAAGTTAATCGATTTTGAAGTTACTTAATTTGGTTCAATATAAATCTGTAAAGCACTTTTTAATTACTTTACCAAAATCTTGATATAATTCATTATCATTGTTAAATTATATAATTAAATATGAGCACATTGAATTATTTCTAGCTGGGTTATAATAGCGCTTCATATAATATTAGTGACCTCAATTATAGGAAAAAGCGGACCGGTGAAGTGCTATAAAATTTTAAGGCTCTTACTGATTCCACAAGAAGTTAAATTTTGTGCAATAATGAGTAATCTTAAAAATAATCTGATGAATGGAATAAAAGTTGACCTAATTATTTGTGTGATAAAAAGTTTTTATTATCATAAAAGGTCTAGCGTATGATTGGGTCGCTTCCTCTTTAATATAATCATATAAAGGCCTCCTTCTATAAAGCGTTACATGTATTTATGGTAATATTTACAAAATATATAATATATTCTTTGAATCAAACCTTCAAAGAAAGAAAAGTTGAAAATGTTAATCAATTTAATGTAATAGTTGAGACATTGGCTATTACACCAAGGGTGCCGGGTTCGATCCCCGGGCAGTACTGAATTTTTTTTACATACCAAAAGCTAAGGCCATTTGAGGATGTCCGACAAATTCTGAGTGAACATCATATGCATAAATGTATTGTAGAAGTAGGTATAGCCATAGCTTTCCAAGTTCTTTGGATATTTAGTGGCTTTAATAACAATATGGAATGCTCATTTTGATGAAGGCAAGCTAACTTAAACATATCTACGCTAGAAATGCGTTGATTCCGGTTATCCAATGTTTGTTTGATGAACATAGTCTTTGACTTCATCAATTATAACTCTGTAAAGTAGATAAAAAACATTGTTCTCTGGACGCGAAAATTCGCCACAAATTTTAACTCATGTAAAACCATCCTCCTCCTCCTCTCCTAGTCCTCATCGTATCTTATTTTTTGTCAATGATAACCTAAACTATCAAAGTTCGTGAAGCTTTAGTGAGAATGCTTGGCACGTAATTTTATATCTATGAAATTTAGAATCAGTGCTTGCCTTAAGAAGAGTCATCTTGGTAGACATAAGAATAATCGAATCGTCTGTAATAGCTCATTTCCAGTTAACAAAAGATCCGTTCAGGCGAAACGGATTCGGTAAATTGCTCTTACTCGATGCGAGGTAATTATTGATAAGTAATTAATAAAACGATTCTTCTCTGAAAGAAAGTTGTTATTGTTGTGCACATTTAGTGTGGTGCCGAGTGTTTTCTCGTCTATGTCTCCATTATTTATGATTTACTCTCTTGGGTATTTATTATCTTTTTTTTTATGAATAATTTGTGATTCGATGTCATATTTTGCTACACGCTAATAAGCATGTTGCGGCAGTGGTAATAAAGCTGTAACGTATTATTTTCACCTAGTTTATTTGAAGTATCATTATTATTTTCTCAGAATAAAAAATATTTATCACTTGGCTTATTTTAAAGCCTCAAAGTCAATCGTCATCAGTTGTCGTCATCGACTCACCGGCTCGATTTAACCAAACTTTATTCTGTTACACTACAGCTGAGCGAAGATTTGCCAGATATAGCACTGACGTATTTAGTTATTTTAACAAATTTTTTGAAACTTCTATGTTTGGTCTATTGATTTGTTTTTTGCACTTCAGGTAAGTTATTTGTATATGTTATAAGGAGAAAAGGTAATTTAAACATTATAAAAAATACGCTTTTGATCGTCATCATCGTTACTGCACGTTGAACCATCGCAGTTTCTACTAACATATATTAAATCATCACATAATTTTAAATAATTAATATTTTTTGAAACTGGCATTTCCGGGAGTATATATTGCAATACTGTATTCTATCATAAACGATAAATGGTGAAAGTTGAATTCCCGGCGGATACGAGTTAGGAACTAAACTTTTGTTAATTAACTGGGGTATGATTATTTCGTAAAATTACTCTACAAAGTGGCGATTTATGAATCACTACTTTCTCGTTGAATTTGCATTGAAAAAATCCTATGTTCAGTAAAAATAAGTTTATTCTGTTAATTATAATAATGATAATAAGATATATTACAATCACCTTGTTTATCCATAATAAAACATCAAACTAAGTTAGGGAGACCAAAAAGGTATGTACAATTGTACATATAATGTCGGCTTTGGAGGTAACTTATTCTCTCATATTTTTTTATTACCCACACGGCGCACAAAATTATTGCGAACTAGTCACCCTCGAGTAACTAGTGAAGTGTGCACACAAAACCGTTTTTAATTTAGACCAGACGACGCCTCGAGCCGTCATCAGTTACCGACAAAAAGGGCACAAACACAGACGCAAATGTATAAATCGTTGCTTATCTAAAATGTTCACCCACAAAACACGAGCGTGATTCTCCCTCGTCCAAATAAACTTTTTTGTCGCTCGAGAAAAACAGACAAATAGCAATGAGGCGGTCTCGCGGAGTATTACGGGAAAGAATTTTCGAGTACATTGCTCACAACGTCGGTGCTACGAAACATGGGCCGTAAAGTACGGCGCAACCAGTGAGCAGCTGCTATACAAACCTGCTACGAAATAATTTGACAGTTCGTTACGTAAATTGTTATTTCTTGTTGGTTTTTTTTTTTAGGTTTTCTCTTCATTAATGCTTCGTATTGCTAGCCAGTACAAATAGCCAGTAGCTTTCATTCCAAATTAAAAAGATATCCCATTTATTCATAAACATGCAAGCACGTAGGTTCGTACTAAAGTTCTCGATCTTTGGTGGTCTCGTTGGTGGTCAATGGTTTTTAGGTTGTGTTAATGTTGATTGCATGATAGATGAAATCCTTCTCTTCCTTTTCTTTGAGTTTCTGTGAACATTTTACTGAAACATTACGTGAAATTTTTAAGAAAACTGGAATTGACTCGCGTGCGTTAAAATGCCTTTAATAGTAACTATAAAAATTCGACGTCACTCCAAATTGTGTGATCTTTCTATCATCATGGTATCATAAATATAAATACTTCGCAGCGTTTGTAAGTAAAAATATTTTTTTAAATTGGAACACTAAACTCGGATCTTATTTCAACAACTTTATCGCCTACGGGGAAATATTTCATTCACTATGAGTAATACGTAGGTGCTACAAAACCTGGTTTGTTCAGTGAAGACAAATGGCAATGAAATCAAATCGTCTTATGAGTAAGATTTAATTAAGTATTAACAAATAATAATAATAATTAATCAATTTTTTTTTTTATTTCATGGTATGCAAACGAGTAGTATATTAACCTGATGGTTTGCGATTTCGTCTGCCATGACTCCGAAACTCATCACTCATCACTCCGAAAGCTTGATGTCATGAAGTTGTCAATTTAAAGACTCTCCTTATTGAAAAACCAAGATAATCATACGCCTTATGAAGATGAATAAACATACAAAAACACACTTTCACATATAAATACAAATACTCAATCGGTTGCCAAGTTACATATATAATCCGGATTTTACAAATAATAATATTTCAGATAACCAGCAAAAGTTCGTGTGATTTACGAAATACCGATGTGTAATGATCTGCATTGTTTGGTCCACAATTTGAATTTTGTCCAGTACATTGGAAGTGATTTATTTCTTCTGCTTTATAATCGACTATACTATTATGTATCAAAAATAAGTCACAGCATGGGTAGAAAATGTTAAAAACGAACTATCCTCCTAAATGTCTTTCGCTCTAAGGTACACTAATATGATTTAAGAAACTTGTTTATATAATTTCTAGATTTCACCCAAACCATCTGAACGTTTAGAGATCTTCCACAGTGCCCTTTGTTTGACTTTACTACCATGTACTATTAATTTCTGGAATGAGTTAGAATTGGAAACTTTATCGGAGCGATATAATCTGGCATCCTTGAAAAAGAGATTGTTAACTTTTATTTATTTATTTTCGAAAGACTAACAGCATAAATTTAAAAAAAAATACAACTTTACTTGAAATACAATGCCAATCATAAGTCTCCACCTATAACTTCGACAACAAGTAAACAGAAAGCTGTGAGATCATAACAAAATAAGATAAGAAATAAGAGTGCTGCCCACAAAGCTCCACATTTATGAGAATTGTTTAATTAAAAAACCGCTCTGCGAGTAGCCGTTTGAGTAATAGAGTGCTAGAGCAGAATAAGTCAATTTCGGACGGGAGCCGGTTAAAAGCCTCACTAGCCCGATTTAAGGAATCCATTGCAACAATAGTTGGTGCGTGCATAAGGCACTTCAACTTACTTCTCAAGGTCTGGCAACGGATTTATGTGACGTCTGGTGATGCAAATGCATGCATGGGTGACGTCACTTTTCAACAGACGAGCCACATGCCTTCTTATTGTACACAAGTTTACAAACCTTGTTTAAATGTATAGGATTTGATGAATTATCACATAGAAGGCTACTAATATAATAGTATTAAAAACGGAAGCTACTTTAAGCTTATAAATAGAATAACATAAAATGTACGTACGTAGCTGCTTCAAAGTTGTCATTGTCTTCTTCAATGGAATGTAGGTATTGCAGAAGTTGCCGAATTTTTGCGCAATCAATATTCGTGTTTACAACCCGAGTGTGTGGTGTAGGAGTTTGTATACATTCAGTCAGGCTTATTATATTTTCGATATATGTAGGGCTACCGTCTATAGGTCATTAAATATAGTGTCAATATTTTCAATTAAAAGCATACGAATGAAGGTAAATTTATTTGATGTTACAGTAATAAACCATGTTGTAAAGACGTGTTACTAAAGTCTCTGAAATCGATAAACTTAATGATACGATATTGTCGCGAATATAAAAAATATGCATAATTCTGGTTAGGAGATAATATCGTTATATTATATTGAAAAAAGGCAACTTCAAGTCTTTAGCTACTACTTCTTATAATGTTAAAATGACTGGAATGTTATTAACTTTGTCTCTACTGAAAACTGCTGGTTGATTTTGCAATACTTACCCATTTACTTACCTATACCAAATATAAGAGTTATAAGTAAGTATGTATCCGTTGTGTAGTTCTCATAGTTCAACTTGCTTATTTTGAGCTAGATTGTGGTGCATTGTGAATAAATAAATAAAATTATTTACTAGGTGGTAGACTCGACACTATGTCGTCTAGATAGGTACCACTACCGTGCCAGATATCCTCCCGTGAAATAATTGTGTAATGCACTTTCATGTTTCGTTATCCGCACTGTAGCTAGTAAAATTACCGGGTATAAGAGACCTCACATCGGATGTCTCGGGTTACTGGCGCATTACGGCATTGATGGAGAATAATAACTATCTGTTGTTATTTTTTCTTTAATGCCTCTCTGTCATACTAGCGTACCATGAGGTGAGTGACCTAAACGTCCTGTACACTCTGTAACACAAATGCAAATCCATCGACACCACACAGCGTCATCGAGCTCCAAACTATTTTAGCATTAAACGTAGTGTGTGTAGTACGGGTACTAAATAATGGATAAACATACTTTGATACTTTTTTTTTGTAAATATACATATTATACATAGAAACACCCAGACCAAAATAAGTAGACATTCATTTCAGTTCATGCACACAAATGTTTGTACTGCCCGGGGATCGAACCCGGAACCCTTGGTGTAATAGCCGACATCTCAACCATTACACCAAATGGATCCTCAGAATGTTTGTGTATAAAATTTATTATTATTCCTGATCAGTACACGGGTCGTCAAATGTCTGTCATAAAGGTATGAGGCACGCAGTGCCAACCCTCCGTTGTAAAGTTTGGAACCTCCCAAAGCTTTGTACGAATGTGCACAATTTGAATTTTTATAGGGTCCCGTGAATTTGTTGAATACCAAATACAAAATACAATATGTAAGCATACGTATTTAAGTATGCTTCTATGAAGATTTCTGACCCTATGACAACGTCGCCCCACACTTTGTCGCGTGAATAGCCTAAGGCGCGGTCGAGTTATAGAGTACTGAATTTACTATCATAAAAAGGCGTTTTTTTAAGTCGTAACGACCTATGCTTGAATCTGAGTTGGTAATGTGTGACACGCACTACTTTAGTGATAGCTTTAAGGATTTATCTCGGGTATGACAGAATAAATAAGTAATTATCGGCTATACTGCATTCTTCAGATTTACATTATTTAAAAGTATTATTCAGAAAAAAATAAGTTGTGCTGTTTTCTTATAATAAATGATTTTAGTTTTAGAGCATTATTTACATCTACCTATATTAATAGAGTTAATGCGAAAATAATCAATTCAAAATTACTATCCTTAAAAAAAATTACACTGGTCAAGGAATGTCATATTTTAATGGAACATTGATTCAATGGAACATTCATTAGCACATTAGCCATCAGTCCACTGGTGATATTCGTCAGTAATTTTATAATATTGTGTCCGTTGGAAATATTTATTATTTATTCTAAATAAATTTTGACAAGTTTATCGCATATAGCGTAACTCGGAAGCCGCAAAATGTAACCGTACCTTAATTTCATGTGGATGTTTTCACACAGGAATAAACGAGTTACGACGGAACACGGGGAATCGGGTGAGATTTATTTGTCAACAAATTTTGATCACCCTCTATGGAAATTGTTTTCTTTATTACACGAGTTCGTACCTTGTACATTAAATGTTCGTGAACTACGCTACAGTTTACTGTCCCGGCTAATGTTTTATGATTACTGTATCGGATTTCAAATTAACACAAACACACACACATATATATGTGGTATATATATATATTTTTTCAGATTCAGGATGAATCTGAAAATATAAAAAAAATATGATGAAAACATTCTGTAAAAAATCTAGCCAAGTCTCGATGGAGCTGCTTGATTATCCTAAAAAGTAATGAAATCAAGACAAAAATGCCAAGTCTAAGGTTCCTTACTGCAATTAATTAATTATTATGGTTGATGTTGTGTGACTTGGCCGTTGAAGAGTACACAAGGATACAAAACTAGGTGCTTCATGACAACATTGCACCAATCTGTCGCCAGAACCGCTACCCCATTGACGGTACAAATTTGCCACTTGGAAAACGGTGATTCAATAGCCCATCGATTGTAGGCTTGATAAAGCCACTAACGTATAAAGAATGTTCAACGGCCAAGTCACACAACATTAACCATAATAATTAATTAATTGCAGTAAGGAACCTTAGACTTGGCACGTCTTTGTCTTGATTTCATTACTTTTTAGAGATAATCAAGCAGCTCCATCGAGACTTGGCTAGATTTTTTACAGAATGTTTTTGGTGGGATTTTACTTCTTTTTGTAGAAACTTGAAAGGAATATTAGACGACCCATTGGGTGTAATGGTTGAAACGTCGGCTACTACACCAAGGGTTCCGGGTTCGATCCCCGGGCAGTACCTACAAATATTTGTGTGCACCAACATGTCTGTTTGTATTGGTCTAGCGCGCTCGACTTGGCGGGGGCACTACCGTGCCCCCCGATTTTTGACATCGGATGAAGCGGCCCACCATGTTAAATATATATTGTTTAAAGGCGGTATGTCAATCTCTTATAGTTTGGCTGGGCTCTTTTGTTATCTAAGCAGGGTCACCAGGTACTCCAGATCTTCGATTATCCAAGTTATTATAGTTTTCCCTTTATGTAACCATTAAACCCTGACTCTGTACCAAATTTCAGCTCTGTGAGTTAATGGGAAGTACTAGTTCTATTTTGATGATTTTGTTATCTAAGCAGGGTCACCAGGTACTCCAGATCTTCGATTTTCGAAGTTTTCATAGTTTTCCCTTTATGTAGCCATGAAACCCTAACTCTGTACCGAATTTCATCTTTCTGAGTTAATGGGAAGTACTAGTTCTATTTTGATGATCATGAGTGAGTGAGTGAGTGTCTGTCGAAAATGCGAAACTTTGCTTTCGCTTAACGTCGGAACTAAATGACCTACAGACTTGAAATTTTGGATTTAAAGTAAGTTATTATATCTTACTAGATGACGAAAATTTCAGCGCTCTGGTATTATCCAAAGGTTCTCAAATCGGGACCTGAAAATGCGGCGAAACGGATCCTGTAAAGGATGGTACGGCAGTGTTTGCTTCGCGCTCGACTTGGCGGGGGCACTGCCGTGCCCCCAGATAAATGTTGGAACTATTGTTAGTGTGTAGTACCTACGACTAATATCAAAATCGGCATCATCAAATCAAATTATGCAAAATAAAGTATTTTCGCGTACTCTAATACTCTTGTAACTTAACAATTTACTTAACTTTAAATTTTGATGTAAATGTACATGTATAGAGTACAATCACATTAAATAACGTAAAATATCTCTTATTATAAAGTATGGGCGGCAACCCTGAACTTGCCGTTTTTCTCTTCATCAATAATTAACACGTTAATAATTTCAAGTGTGGCCCACTTTTGCACGTAAAATTTATCGCGGTTGTTTGACATTGATGGGTGTTTGAATGGCGTTAGACGTTCAGCCCTACTGTAGCCCCAGCATTAAGCAGTGTCAATGTGCATGTAGTACAAACGGCGTTGTTAACGCCTTTGATAATCACTGCGTTTATGTGGTGGCGACATCTAAAGTTAACGTCCATGAACGGGTTATTTATTGACATTTCCCGTTAGTGTGGCTCCAGGGATCTCCATGTCTCATGCATCAATGGGGGTTTTTCGTTACGTCTATGCTCCAGCTGATATCTGTCAATCTGTCATAGCCATAAATGACAACACTGACTGTAATAACATATATTTTAATTAAGATTTTCATCGAATTTTACATTTTAGTGTTGTTTTACATAGGAAAAATGCGGTATTTTACAAACATACGAAACTTATCAGTTTCAAATGCTGTCAAAGAGACATTTATAGATGAAATGCACAAAAATTTTATACCTACAAGTTCATTTCAAAGAACTTTGTTGGCTTGGGGATCCGCTGCTATTTCACTTTTTAATCCTTACAGAGGGGGATATGATAGCCTGTTTAGGAGAAGTAACTGGAGATAGTGCTATTAAGCATATGCGTGAAAAAATGGTTGAAACTTCAGAGGGTCAGGAAATATTAAGAGATAAACCAAGGATTAACTCTAAAACAGTTTCTATAGAAAAATTGTCAGAGCTTCCAGAAAACACAATTGGACGTGTATATGCAGACTTTATGCGTGAAAATAATATAACTGCTGACTCAAGGTTGCCTGTGCAGTTCATATCGGATCCAGAGTTTGCATATATTATGCAAAGATATAGAGAAGTACATGATTTAGTTCATGCAACTTTATTCATGAAAACAAACATGTTAGGGGAGGTTGGTATTATATTTTCAAGTTAAATAATAATAATAATAAAGCCCTGTATTCTGAAATTAGAGTTACAGTATGTCCCTAACTTCAGTGTGCCTGTTGGCATAGGCCTCCTCCAAAAACTTCCATTGTTCTCTATCCTGTGTGACCCTTCTCCATTTTGCACCCACAGTCTGTTTAATGTCATCTTCCCATTTCATGTTCTGTCTTCCTGTATTTCTTTTTCCGTCCCTTGGATACCATTCTGTTATGGCCTTGCTCCATTTTCCATTTTTATCACGCATCATGTGGCCAGTCCATCGCCATTTTTGTTGATCTATTCTTTTTAGTATGTCGGTAAGCTTAGTTTTAGACCTTAGAATGGTATTTGATATCCGGTCTTGTCTTTGTGTTCCAGTCATACTTCGTTCCATTGCTCTTTGACATATGGCTAGTTTAGCTCTAAGTGATTTTGTTAATGACCAAGTTTCACAGCCGTAAGTTAAACATGGAAGTATGCATGTGTTGAATGTTTTTCTTTTTATTTCCATTCCGAGGTCTTTAGACTTCATTACTTCTTTTAGGGCCCAGTACTTTTTCCATCCCATAGCTATTCTCAAATTTATCTCTTTTGCGTTTTGTTCCTTGGTAGAAATAACCTGTCCTAGGTATATATATTCTCCGACGTATTCCAGGTGTTCGTGTCCAATTTTGATTTTCCTTTCTAGGTTGTTAGTCATAAGTTTCGTTTTATCAGAATTCATTTTTAATCCGACTTTAAGACTTTCATTATTAAGACCTTGGATCATACTTTCGAGATTATTTGCGTTCTCCTCAAAGAGGACTAAGTCGTCTGCAAATCTGAGGTGGTTTAGTTTTTTTCCATTTATGTTGAGGCCAAAGTTTTCCCAGTCCAATTTTCGGAAGATGTTTTCTAGAACTGCGGAAAACAGTTTCGGTGAAAGTGGGTCTCCCTGCCTCACTCCTTTCTCTACATTAAATTTTCCACCCAAGAACTCCAGTTGGATTCGGGCTTTACTGTTTGAGTATATGCTTTTTATTATGTTGATGTATACTGCGGCTACCCCTTGTTGTTTAAGTGTTTCCCATAAGTACTCGTGCTTTATGCTATCGAAGGCCTTCGTATAGTCTATATAAGCGATATATAATGTTTTGTTGTATTCATTGTATTTTTTCCAATACCTGTTTAACTGTATGGATGTGATCTATAGTTGAAAACCCTTTTCTGAAACCCGCCTGTTCGATAGGTTGCTGTTCGTCTAACATTGGAGTGATTCTATTAAGTATAAGTTTAGCAAACACCTTGTATACGTTTGACATCAGGCTTATTGGCCTGTAATTTCCAATGTCTTCTTTATCTCCTTTTTTGTATAGTAGTATTATATGCGATTCGGTCCATTGCTCTGGAATGTAACCACTTGTCAAAATTTCGTTAAAAATTTTAGTTAAAACTGGTACCAGCTCTTCCATTGTTCCTTTCATCAGTTCGTTTGTTATCTTTCAAGTTAATTTTGTTTTTTAATTGTCATTCTTAATTTTTTTTAAATTTGTTGCAACAGGTGACTGTAAAATGGGTTGAAGGAATACAAACAAATTTGCCCATGTGTATAAATGGTGGAATTTGGGGAGCTGGACGCTTAAAACCTAAACAAAGGCAATTATATATCAAATATTATTTACCATGGGCAATCAGAACTGGGAACAATGCTAAATTCATGCAAGGTAAACAAATTACAAAATTAAACAGCATAAATATGTATAAGATAAATAAACATTTCCTAATTATTGCAAAATATTGTCTTCAGGTATTTATTACGAAAAAAGATGGGAACAAGATATTGATGAATTTCATAAAGAAATGTGAACATAGTAAGATTTATTAAGAAACAATAGTTCTGTTTTTGACTGATTGATGTGTATGAAGATTATAGTTTATAATTGTATTCAAAATGAATTGCTTGATTACATCCACTTGAATAATGAACAGGAAAACTCTAGAAACTATTGTTTGCAGGACTCAAGTACCAACTAAATATTCAAGCAGTTAAGTTAGCTTATCCAAAGAAACAGTTTCTTTTAAGTTTATTTTTTTAACAGTTACAAATAATTTAAAACTGATTTTATGTGTGTAAATAAAAAGAAGGATTTCCTAAGTAATCTTTAATTATGAATCTACAATTAATAAAATTTTTAATACTTTAAAAATTATCACAATAACATCTCTGAACTGTGTCCATTGGAATTGTGAATAGGCGTTGTCCGATTGCCAACTTCAACAACCCATTCATACCAAACTCTTCTAGAGTCCACACAACGCCAGAATGTCGCTCTTATTGTTTCACCCTTTTCAACTCTTATTGGAGTCTGCAATAACAAAAATGTATATTGATATTAGTTTCTTAGTAAACTCATTGATAATTTGTTTTATTACAAAAGTTATTATTGTGGATGTGTTAAAGCTTAAGGTAACATTTCAAAAATGGAAATATAATTTTTAACATTTATAAAGATGTTTTAACAAACTTCATAGACTAACCTTAATTGGTATAAATACTGGGAACCATGAAATCATTCCTGGACTATGTGTTGCTGGCACTATACTAATCATTTCATTACCAAATAAGGTGCAGTCAAAGTATCCTCCAAAGCCATGCATCACATTATCTTGTTCTACTTTCCATGTTAAAGTTGTAGACCTCCGGTTATCTGTCAACGTTAGACCTCTATAATCTGTCATTTCCTGTCCATCATGGTCCTTTACACCACTTGCTGGATGATTGAATGTAAATACTTCCTACAAGAAAGATTTCAGTTCCTTTAATAAATACAGGAAAAAAGGAACACTTGGTAGTGTGCTTCCAATAGTTCTGTCTATGAAAAATGTTTGAAAAAGCATAATTATAATGATGCCCCACTCTTGTCCAGTATGAAAGGTAGAATCATCAGCCTATAATGTGCCACTGCAAGGCAAAGGCCTTCCGGTGAAGAGGGAGAATGAGCCGTAATTCACCATGCAGGCCTAATGCAATGGGTGTTAATGACTACTATCCTAAGCTGGGGCTAACGGCCAACTTAACATGAGATTCATTGCGGTTGACGCCGTGGAGCGTCATTCGTATTTTTTAGTAGTGACGTTTGACGCCATATGTTGTTTTAAATAATTCTGCAATATTATGGAATGGGTATTTCGAGAGTTCTTTTAACGGAATTTTCATTATTCTCACAAAGATTAGGCTTGTATTAAGTTTCAAGATTTATTAGCAGTTTGACTTCGAATGTTGCAAACCTTTTGATACTATATGAAATATCTTTTACGAATGGCTGATGGAGTACGAATGGAGAACGTCACATGGCAACATGAAGAATATGGTTCTTCAAATCAGCATGTTAATTTTTAAGAGAGTTCACAGTATACATTGGATGCAATTTGTGCCATTACGCGCACACCCACCCCTCTTACTCCCTGCGCCGCCAAACACACCTAATCATTGAATTCTGCGCATGCCCCTTCCATTTTTATTTCCGATCTTAATTCAAAGCGCGATTTCACTTTTTTAGTGGTATCAAAATTAGTTTTCATTGAAATTTCAAATATGAGGATTCTAGCTTCAAGCACACCTAGATAACACGGTATTCAAAATGCTACACTTGAGCCACTAAACCATAAAATAGATATGATAAATTATATACATTGCTAAAAATCCAAGAACCACATTGAAGGTGCCTACCTTAGTGTCAGAGATGTCATGTTTATTCTGCATATATACAACCCACAATGTCTCCAAATTTTTATCTTTGTTCACTGTTGTGCCAGAAGCAGCACCTTTGGCTGCTGCCCATAGCCTTGGTGATAAGACTGGGGCCACGTATGAACTGTATGAACACGGTATAGATATACCTCCCGGCTTTAGTAGTGCTGCTGCTCCATCTAAACACTCAGGTGACAATTCATTGTCTCCCCATGAGCCTGAAGTCAAAGAAAAGTGTTATAGAAAAATGTGTTTTTTTTTAATTTGACATAGATTAGCAGATAGATACTGATTCAGAATTGGTAACAAACTGAAATTACATTTGCATCAATACTTTGATGAATACTTTGAAGGTGTGAAATTGGAATATTTATTTAGCAATTAATTCTATACCTAGCAATTCGGAAACAATAATGTCAGCTTTAGGGGACAAATTCATATGCCTCATATCCCCAGGAACCACTACTACGTCACGGTCCTGCCACACCTCACGCACTTGCGCCGCAAGAACTACAACAGCACATGGATTCTTCTCTACAGCTATCACCTTAACTTTAGTATTTGTTATATCAGCAGCATTTAATGTTGCTCTGACTAATGGACCTCTCCCAGCTCCAAGCACCATCACAGTTATTGTTTGTTTGATTTTATCTGAACTGTCACCTTGGCCAATTTCCTGTTTCTGGAAATAATGATATTTTAACAAAGACATGATTTAGTTTATGAAGACAAACTATAGGTTGATATTAAAGTGAAACTAAATTAATGTGTAATTTAATCTCCTATAGATCAAACAAGTTATCAAGAATATACCTATAAACTTACTAAATCCTGATGATTCTCATTTAATTTCTTTTGAATATGAGCTAAAGCCTGTACTATAGCTTTCTGATACTGATCATATTTCACTGGATCTTTCTCAAACACATTGTATGTATGTGTATCTAAATTATCAGCTAGGGGTTGCAATGGTATTTGTAAATAATCTTCCCATCTGTGGAGGACAATATTAACCTTTTTAGCTCATACTATATTTTAACACATTTTATTTATATTTCAATACAAAAAGGTCTACACAACACAAGGTACTAGTTATATTTATTTTATTTATTCACAATTAATTTGTAACAGAAGTGATCAATAAATTTATTACATGGGCAGTTGGAAGTGTTAAGTTATAGATTAAAGAAAAATTAAATATGTATTTAAAATATTTAGAAATTATTTTATCAATGTTTTCTACCTTGAGCAGTGGTGTGCACAGAGAGTATGCAAAGTGTCACTAATTGCCATTGAGGTAAATATATACATTTATGTCTTTGTAAGAATAATTCATAATATGACGACCTTTATGACAACCCGTTAGGTGTAATCTTCTCTTCCGAACCTTCGACTTCACAAAGTAGGGAAATCTTTAGTCGGAAATTATATAAAGTATTTTAATAAAGTGTATATACACACAAAATATTGTTGATTAACCTTTGCATATGTTCAAAGCTTTGATTAAAACTACCTTATTGAAAAACGCATGTTACACAGTAAATGAATATTTAGCAGACAAAATTTTGTGGTCTTAGTCTGCCTGTAATGTGTTCTAGGAGCAGACAAATATAATTCAATTACAAATTTAATGAATTTGACAAAAATCTGTAAAAATATGTATGGAAATGAGGAACTACACAAGTTTCTTGCTGGAGTCTTCTGGTTAGATAACAACCAAACGAGTGGTAGAGTAATTTCGTTTAATAAAAAAATATATATACTGTTTTGATGATTCAAAAGTATCTGTAAAGATTTATTTGGATAAAACATTTTTTTCAAGTATTCCTAAATAAAAGACAAAACAAAAATTTTGTGTATAGTCCAGAACCATAAGAGTAGATAGTATTGGCTCAGGTGGGGCAACAGTGAACCACCCCCCCTCCCTCTCCCTGGTATTTTTGTTTTATGTTGAAGCCAGGGTGGGGCAAGCGCCCCAGTTTTCTTCAGTGTGGCTATGCCCATGTCTAGAACAGCTAACTAGGTGGTAGACTTGATACTGAGTCGTATAGGTAGGTACCACCACAATGCCAGATATCATCCCGTGAAATAGGAGTGTTATGCACTTTTATATTTTTAAATGAGGGCACTGTAGCTAGTGAAATTATCGGTAACAAGAGGCCTAACATCTGTTGTCTTGGGTGACAGGGGCAGTGCAGCATTGATGGAGTATGATCACTGTATATAAGTTGTTGGTCTCCTTCAATGCCACTCAGTCATGGTCAAGAATAACAAGTACCATCAGGAGAGCATCCAGACGTTCCTGTACACTTATAACATTAATAAACCTATAATTTCACTAAAATCATATATCTACCAGGTGTAAAAAACAAGACTTACCCTCTAGCATAACTTAACATAGGGTCATCATTTGGATTGGTCCGTCGATTCCACAATCTATGCAAATATTGTAAGTAGAACTCAACATTGGACCTTTTAGCTCCACTGACTATCACCTGTGCTTCATGTTCCACCATGCTAACTACAAGTTGCTGGTGAGCCCTTGACAAAACTGGGTATCTGAAACATAAAAATTTCATTGCATTCAAAGTTGTACTTATAAAGTACCTGATGAAATTTTGCTGAAAAAAAAAGATAAATAAAATAAAATACATAAAGCCGCACATACCCCTTCTTGTTATTATGAAAAATAGAAGTGGGAACTACAATAGCCTTAACTGGTTCACCTAGCCATCTTTTTATCAAATCTTGTGATGGCAGATCTGCAGATAATTCTAAGATGACACCAACCCTTTTATCATAATCCAATCGTTCATGGAATGTGGACCACCAATGCCAAGGCTCATTCCAGGCATATTCATCATCATCACTACATTCTGGCATATCTCTTAATGTTCTTGTGCATATCAGTGGTACTTTTACCCAAATTAAAGATGGATGGTGACTGTAAATGAGAAAAAATATTAATGTTTTTTCCCTCTAGCATAACATTTATATACCAAGACATTGTCTTTAACAACATACCTGCTTTCATAATAACACTGGATAATCCTGGCTAAGTTATTATTATTTCTACCTGATAATGTCAACATAATTGCTGGTAAGCCGAGACCTTTACAGTAAGACAGCTCTTCATTCAAACAATCTTCATGTCGCTGTCTTACCAATGGAAGCGGAGAATCTACGTCCAGATAAGGAGAAAGTTTTCCTACTATACGGCTTGTCCAGTCTTGAGGTGATAATATCATGTCAGACCGAGTAAAACCGCCAGTCTTACCGGCACTTGAAACATGTTGTCTTCGAAAACGTGGGTGGACAATAGGTCCTACGATAAATGAATAATTGCAATGTAATGCTTCGGTGAGACATGCCTGCAAATCTGGAGTTATAACATAATCTAAACCGCATGAAATTTCTAACTGCGACATTATTAGTTTCGTTTATTCGTTTTATATAGGTTT
Organism: Leucinodes orbonalis; assembly: GCA_019425675.1. NCBI lineage: Eukaryota > Metazoa > Arthropoda > Insecta > Lepidoptera > Crambidae > Leucinodes > Leucinodes orbonalis. The sequence goes on from PQWD01002397.1 coordinate 101,285, forward strand.
TATTTCTTTGACAAACAACTGAAAAAATAGTAATAAAATTCAAATGCAATTTTTTTTCGTTCCTTTTTTATTTGTTCCATTTGGAGCCGGTTAAGATCTTACACGATACTGCCTCGTATTTTTTCTTGTTTAATCGATGATGAAATGAGTGATGAATATAATGATGATGGATTATGCATAAATTTCAGTAAAGATCTCTAAGATAAGATGTCCAGTAAAGAAAGTGGGACTTTACTGGACATCTTACGCGGGCTTCTTGAGAGAACTCAAGTCTCAAAGTGACCGTTATACTGTTTGCTTCATTTGCCAACACTCTCACTTAATGGATAACTCTCAAGAAGTTCATGTAAGGTGTCAGCATTAAGGACAATTACTGAAGCCCACAGATTTATACAATAAAGGATCATCACAGAACGACAGTGCACGAGCGAGTACTGGCCAAAACGACAATGTCATCGTTTTGAATTGCGCGGACACGCGCCTGCCCCTGACCAAATCTCCCTTTAGTGTATAAATCTGTGCCGGAGCCGGAAGGTACGTCCACAACGATGTCATTGCACGTGACCTTAAAGTACCAACTATCGAGGAATTTATCATCCACCTTGCGCTACGCATGTTTGACCGTGCAGACAATGGGCCGCACGAAAACTTGCGAGGAATAGCGCAAACCATCCTCGACCTCCGATACCATCAGGCTGAGCGCTACCACGCGAACTAATAATAGCCGATCCCGAGGAGGCAACAACGCCAGCCGGAACGGATGGACCGCGTCCTGGATTCAAAATAGTGCACCGATGAGCGGTGCACATAATTGCATCTACCCCATGTCCGATTACGCAGACGCCCGCCCGCCCGCTCGCAGGTCGCTCACTGGGCCTCCTTTAGGGGTCTCACCCGGTGGGCTTAACCGCGTCGAGGGTGGCAAGGCGTGCACGGAGAAAAGGGAGGCGCAAATTCCTTAAATATAAAACCAATTACCGTGGGGACAGAAATCCCCCATGAGATGATTCCCGGGCAAGAGGCCATGGCCTGAGGCTCGCATCCTCACACGGTGAGATGAAGCTATAGAGCAGCGGTCGTCAGACTTTTCTAACCAAGGGCCACACATGGGCCACACATGCCAATGTGAGTGACAATGCCGGGCCGCAGAAGTTTGCTTGGAAGTTGGTGCCGAAAAAAGTATTCATACAATTACACATATCTACAAAATTATACCTCATTAAACTTTTCGGAGTTTCTTTTTTACTTTTAAAAATCTACTATTGGTTTTCATGTATCAGCATTAGTTTTTATTCCACAGCTTTTCTATTTTATATGAGGGCACGAGTTTGGAAAAGTACTGGTATAAGTTAAAATTAACGCGATTTCACATCAAGATTTTGTCATATTTATGCTTAATATGTATTTCATATCAATGATAATTGATAAATAACTCCGCGAAAACTACTTATGTATATGACTTCTTAAAATTGCAAGTGTGTAATTTAGGTAAACCGTGGCCTATAAATATTTGCCAAAATTATGTGGTTAATGTGCGACAATGGTAAATCGAAAAAAGAAATTATCTGAAGTTTAAAACTCCGATGATCTGACGAGAATAAAAAAATCATGATGGTGATTGTTATTTAAACCGCAATAAATGGATTTATTCTAATAAACTATCTGCTAAACGACCAACTTTGTCAAGTCTTATTGTGAGACGATTCGTAACAGGTTCTAGTAATCACAACCCGGTCTATAATTTTTCAATAGACTTTTATCACCCTTCTTGAAGAACAAGACGATGACGCCTCTGGACCTCGATTCCGTTTTAGTTCCCTGGTGGATGACGGCATTGAAGAGCTCAACTAATGCCCTAAGGACGGGTTGTACACCGGCTTGCACAGAGCTCCTAGCTCTGTCGTAATACCGTCATCACCCTGGTCTCTGTTGCTCCAGTACTGCACTAATCTGACTTACATCGATATCCGGGATATCTTGCGTATAATGGCGAGTAAGTGGTACACGTGAATCTTCGGTAGCCTCGGTCAGTGGCTGATTTGCGCTTGACGAATAAAGTCATCCATAAAAATACTCAACCTCTTTCAGGATTTGTGGGTGAGTTGTGAGTGATTGGCCGTCTGTTGTCATAAGCTCCAACCCCACTTGATTGGAAAACTTTGGGCCAGTTTTTGGAAAACTTTGGGCCAGTTTTTGGAAAACTTTGGGCCCGCTGTTCAGGTCTACAAAGTCCTTAATTAATCTTGTATTGAAGCAGTGGAGGTCCCTGCGAACGAGTTTTTATATCCGCTTGGAGAGAGCGTGATATTTCGGCGAAGCAACATCAGTAAATGGCATCTCACGTCTCAGCCTCATCAGATCCCGGGTTTCATAAGAAAATTTGGATTACTTCGCTTGTTTAATCGGCGAGAAATGCCTGCAACCCAGTGTGCACAGTATCTTTATCACGTAGTCGGTTATCTCGTCCACGTCGCCAGTGGTTTCCAGAGAGTCGAATTGATTTTCGAGTTCCAATTGAAACTGTACCTCTAGATTTGAACCTATTAACCATTGAAAAATTCCATAGCCGCCATAATAAAATCTATCTCTATCCTTGTTACAGAGTCAGGCTCTACCCGGGTCTATCTTCTTTAAGGATTCTTCTTAAATATAAAAAAATCATTATGAAGAGCCCCTCCATTTTGAGGCAGAGAACCAGCATCTGCCCCTTGTGATTTCTGCGTTCCAATCTGATTGGATCTGTGAGGTGCAATTTTCGATTCGTCGCGTTCTTGTAATCCCACTTTAGTGTTGAAGTCCCCCAATAGAACATTGTAGAAGGTCGAGATTATGCCATGCATGGCCCTGGAGATATCCTCATACATGGCTTCAACCTCTTCGTCAGAGCGTGACGAGGTCGGCGCATATATCTGTACCACCTTTGGAAGTACCTGTCGGTGAGTTTAAGTACGAGGTACGCAACCCGGTTCGACGCACCACTACTGATTTTATAATGCTGTCAACAAGGGTCTTGTGCACCAGAAAACCGACACCACCTTCAGAC
>PQWD01002397.1:104381-124720 GCA_019425675.1 Leucinodes orbonalis
TAACCATTATCTTTTTTACAAATAATAATAGGTAATCTTAGGCCCGTATTCAAAAACGAGACTCAAGCGTTGATCTTTACTTAAATATAATGAGAAAGGGATGCCGCTATTTATAGTTAGAAATGTACTAAAGTAAAGATCAACGCTTGAGTCTCGTTTTAGAATACGGGCCTTAACCCTTTGACCGCCAATGACGCCTTAAGGTGCCATACACAGTAGATTTTCTATTGTGTCTGGATTTCTAGCGTTCAATGGGTTTAAGTTTTACATTACCTAAAGTTAAAGTAAAACAAGTGTAATACGTGCTATACACTATCGCGAAGTAGTCCAAGACCGGCCGAGTAGAGTAGAGGTATCTCGTGAGAACATTTCGTGCTATTTCGAGCCCTTTTACTCGGTTCAAAAACCGACAACAAATGGAAGACGGCTGAAGTAAAGTCGTACGAAGTAAGCCTAAGTGCCTCTACACTATCGTATTCATCCAACTTCGGGCAACTTCGTGAGTAGTGTAAGCAAAAGAGTTTGTTGAGACATCCCTAAACCGAGATAAGGTTGTACATGTAAGCGAAGGCGAGTAGTGGTGACGCTGTGGGGTGGTGTGGTGGAGACCCCGCGCTTCCCGCCACGTCCACGTGTGTGTAGGCCGGGCCCGGGCCCGGGGGGGCGGGGCCCGTGGGGGGGTAGAGGCCCGACGCCAGACACAGGAACGCGGCGGGGCCTTGGTGGCCGCGGTCGATGGCGGTGGACGGACGACTCTCCGCCTGTAACAACTAATCCAACAAACACGAATGGTTGTTTAAAAAGGGTACTTTTTTGCTTTGTTATGTTAACGAATAAATATTGAATTGTGTTCGAAAGGAATACCACTTTCTACAGATGTTTTTTGTTGATAAAAATAGTTTAATTAATATTAAATAAGTAACGCATTTATTTTTATTCCTTTACCCGCAATGACGCCTTAAGCGCCAGACACTATAGCTTTTCTATTGTGTCTGGATTCCCGGCGTTCAATGGGTAAATGACCCCATGCACTGCAGGGAAGCCCAGTGTAAATTAGTGGGTGTTCACGACTACCGTCTTGTATATTGTAATAAGATTGTAATAAGGTTTAATTTCATATCAAGTGCACCTATTAGTACAAAATACAAATAATTAAGTAATTAAGTAATTTCTTTTGTTGATTTTGTGTTGGCTCATTTGTTGTATTTTAATTGTTTAATTTTATTAAGCATTCGGGTGCTCTTTTCTATACAATTTTTATTAGTGTTGTGTTATATGTGTATATTTTTGTGTTTCGTTGCTGTTGGTCCTCCTATGAAATAAAATAAGAAAATAATGTTACCTCCTCGTCCCCCCGTCCCTGATGTGCGGCGAAGTCCTCCCTCCGTATGGTGGAGACTCCAGCGGTCCCCAGCATGAAGCCGGCGTGAGCGAGTCGGCGGCCGTCCCCCCGCCGGGTCCCACACCGTCCCCCGCCGGTCCCACACAGGCGCGTCATCACGGCCCGTACGGCCCTACGTCCGGGCCGCGTGTCCGGTTAGAGTGGCCACGGTGTACAAGTGCGGCACTTCTCATTGCCGCGCGCTCGCGCATCGCAACGATGTATCACACATTACATATTGTACGATCACGAAAGAAGACTATGCGCAGAAGTCATTTTTAGGTCCTATTGGGGTACGGCAGAGGCGGGGGGTAATATTATAAGAGCGGGGCAACGCCATTGTCGGCGCGTTTCTGAGGACAAGGTTGCTCTATCGCTATTCGTCTATATTGAATTTAGCGCGCTGACAGTACTCTAGAATACAGTCGGAGGAAAACTGTTTCGTTGCATTTTATTATTTATTGTTATTTTTTTTGTTTTCTGAGCCATTCATGAAATTCTCTAGTATATGTTGCTTCGAAAAGCCAGGCGAGAAGGATGATATACGAGTTTAAATATATTTTGTAAGTAGATTGTTGACAAGGTTTCGCAAATCTTGCAATTTGTAAAAAAATAAAATCAATATATCCATCTTTAATGAACTATAACAGACATTAAACAAAAAATATCGGATTAATTTGAATAGAAAAACAGAACCATTACTATATTTTGAAATACTTGTTGGTACTTTGCTGATTATATTATCCCATGATATTTGTTATATTTCTACATGATTATTATTTTAATGAAGAAAAATATTTTCACTATCATTAAAATATTAATTTCCTTTACGCTTAAAGATATACTCTATAGATAAAATTTGATAGAACATGGTCATAATATTCTCCGTCTCCCACCTTACATCCGGATTTAAATCCTATAGAAATGGCTTGGGCTCCGTAAAAATTATAAAAGAAAAAGTTAATCCAATGGTTCCACAAAAATGGAAAAACTATATGACAAAGTAAAATTTGAGCCTGAATTATGCTTATTACAGGTATCTTTAATCCTGAACATTATAACAGAATTTTTATATGAGTTAATTAAAAAAATATATATTTTGATGTAAGTATTTGTTCATTAGTGTACATGCGCAGACGGCCGCCATTTTGGTCTTCTTTGTGAATCGTACTATACTCCACATATCTATTACAAATAAATAAATTGAAGAGTATGTTTGCAATATTATTTATTGATTTAAATTTAGTTTGCAGACTGATTACAATCTTTTAGTTCCAGAAAAAATAACAAAATAAAAGCATTAGATGGTAATCTATCAATAGCATACACAGCATGTTTCAAATAATAATCTGACATTGACACACAGATTTAAAATAGTTATTAAAAATAATACTTAAAAAGAGATGTGTTGAAATTGTATAGGTTATACGGGGTTGAGTACAATCCGGTCTAAAAAGATTCGTTATCATTATTTTGTGACGTCTAAAACAATTCGTAAATAAATCTATATCTAAATTTCCGCAACTTCGGACCAAACCGTTGCATGTCCTACACATTCTCATGTGGTTTAACCCTTGGGGTGCCTGGTGGGTCTGACAGACCCATCACTTCAAGGAATCGACAATATTTAGAAAATTCATAACTACCGCCGCTGTGCGCCTGAGTAGCTTCGTGATATAGACTGGCGGCTAGATTGCCGCCCTCCCGCAGTCCGCAATGCGCACGCGTTCGAGTAACACATGTTTTATGTGCGCTCGGGTCTGAAAAACCCGACCAGGCACGCGGCGTAACTTTTAACTGGTAAGTTATTATTTTTGTTTTGCTTTATTTATTTTGCATATGTATGGTCATTTATTTATATTAATAATATTTTTGCAGTTAAATATGGCGAGGCGATTAACTAATACCCAAATAAGCCAAATTTTAGATCAAGATTTCAATGAAGTGAGGATGACGTGGTTTTTGATGAAGGATGAAGTGGAGCCGAATCCGATCACATGAGTGTTCAACATGATTCAGATGATACTGCGGAAGAAATACAAGTCCATAATGAACCAAAAAGTGACAGTGATGATGAGATGCCTTTGAGCAACTTTGCTAACAGATATAAAGGAAAAGACAATACAATATGGTTCCGTAATCCTCCGACTGCTCGCGTTCGTACTAGAGCAGAAAACATTTTTACTGGAACACCTGGAGTGAAACCTCATGCAAGACATGTACAGAATGAACTTGATTGCTTTCAATTGTTTGTGACTGAGACATATTGAATGTAATTATCGAACATACTAATAGGAAGATCCGCAATACGAGGCAGGGTAGCAAAACTTCAAATGAATATGCCTATTCAGAGATCACAATGAACGAATTAAAAGCGGTTATTGGATTACTCTTCTTAGCCGGATTATTCAATCTGGAAGACAAAACCTGAAAGATTTATGGGCAAGTGACGGAACCGGCATAGATATATTTCAAATAACAATGAGTTTGAGACGATTTGTGTTTGTAATAAATTGTATGAGATTCGATAACTTGGACACGCGTGAAGAAAGAGCAGCAACTGATAAATTGGCACCTATCAGAGATTTTTTGAAAACTTTGTAAGAAACTGCCAATCCGTCTATGTTCCGTATGAAAATTTGACCATTGATGAAGAGTTAGTAGCATTTCGTGGTAGATGTGGGTTCCGTCAATACTTACCCAGCAAACCAGCTAAGTATGGCATAAATTATAGCCCTTGTTGATGCCCATACCTATTATTCTTTGAATATGGAGATATATGCAGGACAACAGCCGGAAGGTCCATATAAGGTGAGCAATAAGCGCATGTAGTAGATCGTATAATACAACCATCTCTCAAACAGGAAGAAATATCCATGGACAATTGGTTTACGAGCTATCCCACGTACGAACATCTACTGAAAAATCAAATTGACTGCTGTGGGGACAATGAAAAGCAACAAAGCCTGTATCCCACCGAGTTTTTTGGAAAAACGTGACGTGAACACCACGATTTTCGGATTCCAAAAAGATTTGACAATCCTTTCTTATATCCAAAACGAAATAAGAATGTTTGCATGTTGTCATCGCTTCACCACGATTGTGAAATAGATATTGAAACAGGTGATCAGCAAAAACCGGCAGTTATAACCTTCTATAACCAGACAAAAAGTGGTGTGGATAATGTAGATAAGTTGATTCGAACATATGATGTGTCTCGAAATTCAAAAAGATGGCCCCTGACAATGTTTTTCTGGATTCTCAATACCGCTGGTATAAACGCTAAAATTATTCACATGTTGAACAATTCTGGTGCTACCAATGTAACTAGAAGAGACTTTATAAAAAAATTGGGAATGGCATTGACCGCTCCATATCAAGCTGAACGTCATAACAATTTGCGTCTTCCGATTGACCTAAGGAAGAGAATTAGCTCTCATATAGGAGAACCCTTAGAGCCACCAGCTAAAAGACAAGATACTGGTATAAAAAGACGTTGTTATTTATGCCCTGCTAAGAAGGATCGTAAGTCTAAGTACACTTGTATTTCTTGCACGAGTCACATTTGCTTAGAACACGCAAATTTTATATGCGAAAATTGTCGCACAAATACTGAGTAGATATAATCAATATTATTATTTTAGTTACCAAAGTTTATATAACCTGTAAGTTGATTCATCTGTGCTTTATATAAATGAAGTCTGATTTTGATCTCAATTAAAAAGAGTTTAATATTGTTGATTTAAAGATAAGTGCTATTATTGTTACCTAAGTATGAGAGTTTCATTTAATTGCTCAATAAAACTTTATAAAATAAATTTTCTTATTTTTTTCCTTTTTTCATTCGGGAACAATATTGATATAAATTAAAATTTGTTATTTTGGTTTGTAACACTCAAAATAAATAAAAATATCCAATTATGTTTATGGGTCTGTCAGACCACCAGGCATGCCATGTGATTTTTACTTACCAGGCTCCCGAAGGGTTAAAAAAAGAAAAAACAGAATATTGATACAACAATCCCACCAAAAACATTTCATGTAAATTGTTGTCAAGACAACCAATAAGGTTTGCGCTGCGAAAAAGATATCAGATCTCAAGTAGAGCCAAGCTTCTGAATCTACAAAACCTAAGTCTACCTGAATAATAAAACAGAGCAAGCCTTATGTGTGTACCAGCGCGAGCAGGTCGGCCATGACGAGTCGTCCCTCGGCGTCGGTGTTCCCCACCAGCACCGGGGCCGCAACCCGGGACCGCAGCACCTCGTCCGCCACGTACGCCAGCGACCCCACGCTGTTCCGCACCACGCCCAGGGCGCCCACCGCCTTCACTCGCGGCCGCAGCAGCTCGCACGCCTGCACACACACTATACTTCACACCCGCACTACTAAACAAGGAATCATCATCAGCTCATTAAGCGTCCCCACCGAGGGCACGAGTCTACCCGTATACGGTGATTAGGCCTCAGTCGTCCACTCGGGCCCAGTGCGGGTTGGACGACTATACACCGTTGAACTTTTCGCAGGCGTGCGCAGGTTTCCTCACGATGTTTTCCTTCACCGTAAGAGCGTCGGGTAACGTACATGTTTCTCGAAAATTCGAATACACATTGATACGTGGCGGAATTTTAACCACAGCCCTCCCGGTAGGAGGGCAACAGTTCACACCATTGAGCCATCGACGCTAAATAAGGAATATATTATAATAATAAATATTCACTGAAATTCACACAGCGCCATCTAGCCCAAAAGTAAGCATACCTGTAATATGGACACTAATCGACGGATAAACATATTGTATTTTGTAAATATACACATATTATAAAAAGAAAACACCCAGACTAATATAAATAGAATCATACACACTGTCCGGGGATCGAACCCTACATTTCAATCAATCACACCAATTGGATCGTTGCCGCGAACATCGGTATATTTCTCTCATGAACGAAATTTGAAATAACGTTATACGTAAAACGGCTGAAGTTACTGAAATACGAGTGATCAACAAGTCATTATGGATGTTTTAAAAAGCAAAATTTATAATAAATATAATAAAAGCATGCACGTGTGTTATAAGGCGAGTGTGTGTGCGTGTTTATGTGTCCGCACGTGTGTGTAAGTGGTATGAAGAGTGGTTCGGTATGTTTCCGTGGCGTTGTGTGCGGTGACCTTGAAGAAGCCGAGCACGGCGGCGGCCCCGCACTGTCCCGCGCCCATGCCGCCGCCGCCGTCTTCACGTCGCACCCGCCCGTGTCGTACGTCACACCCTACACATCACATCACCACATCACTTATATACACATACACTTACATAACCTATCATCGTCAGCTCCTTAAACGTCCCCACCGAGGGGCACGACCCTACCCGTATACGGTGATTAGACCTCAGTCGTCCACGCGGGCCCACTGCGGGTTGGACACGCACACGCACAACCTTTGAATCTCTTCGCAGGCTTCGCTCTTTGCTCACGATGTTTCCCTTCACCGTAAACATAAACTATTCATAAACGGGTAGGCTCGAGCCCTCGGGGAGACGTATAATGAGCCAATGATGATGAAAGAACCAAAATAACAAATTCCATTAGATAATATTATAAAATCTTCTCCGATATATATTTTTAACAATCATAGCATAGACCATTTATTGTCAATGTATTGACATTAAAAAAAATATAGAAATTGGTAAACTCGTTCAAAATTATCATTAAAACTTTTGAAGTTTCCCTTCTTTTCTATGTCTATACATAGAATAGAAAGGGAACCTTATTATTTGAGTTAATATAAGTTTATCACAATCTTAAAAAATATTCGTTCATAAAAATAACACAGACCAAATTAAAAGATCTTAAAATTATCTACTAAAAATGTCGACTGACATATTATACGAGCGAGTGTTGCCATTAAGTGAACACTATTTAATGGCAAATAATTAACCCTTAAATAACAATAGCATGTTCTAATGTAAGTCTAGAAAGAAGAATGTTCTAATGTGTTTAGAATCTCGGCAGTTTATAGGTTAAATAAAAAGCACCGACCTTGCCGACCATCATGACGGTTTCCTCGTACGTCTCCGGCTCGTACTCCAGGAATATTACGCAGCCTGCAAAGTTCACATCACAGGATTTTTAAATAGTTAATCGACCTATGTGGTGTAACAAAATACCGGCCACTACGTCAACACGTCAAGGATTAGATCCCCGGGTGGGACGAATAGTTGGATGTTTGAGATTAAAACATTGTCCTATAACGATCTGCTGCAGAGCATAGGCCTTCCCGCACAGTATAGTTGCGGAGAAATTGGGTCCTTTATCACCATACAGGCTTAATGCAGTTGTAAAGTTAAAAGGCATTTTTTAATTATTGAATAAAATCATTCAAGTGAGTGTAATAAATTAACTGTTTCTACATTGTTGATATAAATTATGTAAATGCAATTTTTGTGATACATTAATGCTAGGAACCATACTCGTAAAGACATGGAAGGACGACTAAAATAACAACTGCACTGCATATCTTCATTCCTTTTTTCTTTAAGGTATTTAATAGTGAGTGAGAAAGAGACATGTGTTACGAGTCGTTTTATTACCTGGTACGTTGTCACAACTTGATTTGATTGATGAATTTGCTAGTGATGAGAATGAATTATTATATTTTATCGATAGTTATGGTATCTGAAAATACTGATAATGTGCTCTAGCGTAGGTACTAAATATTTGGCTTTCGATATGGAGGTCGTGGGTTCAATTCTCATGGGGATTACTTTATGTAAGCTTTGATGGCGTCCTTCTCGAGGTTGTGCAAGAATATGTATCCTTCGACCAAACTATTCAACTTGGCCATCACAACTTCGTGAGGGAAGCTAGGATCAACGAAAAGACATATAAAAACCGGGTTCCCTTGTAACCAGCGGAATTGCCATCACGAACAAGTATAGTGTTACCCTTGTGATGTGGCGTAGCGTCGGCGGCGCGGGACACGGCGGCCAGCAGCGGGAACTCGCGGGAGATCACCGCCGCGTCGGCCTCCACGCGCACGCGCACCGCCCCCGCCCCCGCGAACGTGTCCACCGCGTACCGCGCGCACTCCACCGGAGTCATGCGCTCCGGGTCCGCGCCCCCCATGTCCCGCGACACGCCCCTACAACACCACGCCACGGTTAACACGTCACGTCACTTCACCGATTATACGATATGCTTTACTGCGGGATAATATAATGTTATAAGGCGGGTAATACCGCGGGAACAGCTAGTCAAACGTCCCCACCGAGGGGCACGAGCCTATAGATGGTGTAAAGGCCTTAGTCGTCCACGCGGGCCCAGTGCGGGTCGGACGACTTCACGCACAACCTTTGAATCTATTCGCGGGCGTGCGCAGGTTTCCTCGCGATGCTTTCCTTCACTGTAACAGCGTCGGATAACATACATATTCGAAAATTAGAAAACACATTGTACATAAAACCTCGGCGCTCCCCGTAGAAGGGCAACAGTCCACACCATTAAACCACCGACGCTCTTGACAACACAACATACTACCATTCAAGTCTATATATTTTTATACCATAAGTGAACGACACAGTCTGTGCGCTCACCTTATGGTAAATAATACGTCTGACCATGACGGATGCAATGTTGAAAGAAATTAAAAAAAGTAAGTTCTCATTACTTTTTTGCCAACACAACAGAGACATTTCATGCATAAAGCTATTTTGAAGTAGGCATCACTTTAAGATTTTTATAAAATCTGCCCTAAGTATATAAAATAGGGACTGTATAATAATACTTCTGAACGCGATCGTAGCCGTGTGCAAAAGCTAGTATGTGTGTGTGTGTGTGTGTGTGTGTATATGTCAGTGTCGCTTGCGCATTCGTTGCTTGCGGTCGTGTTGTGGTAGCCTCAATTTAATTTAGTAAAAAATCCACTGTTTCTCAATCTTCACATTATGAGTATGGATACATTGGAGTGTTTTAAGTGTGGTGAAACAATGTCAGATTATGTGCAATGCTCTGTTTGCACCAAACAGTTCCACTTCCATTGCGCCGGGATAACAGAAGTGGGATACAGGAAGCTTGGTGACAGGAAATAAACTTGGCGTTGTTTTACTTGTAAGCAGGGTGGTGTGACTGGAGCCTCTTCTAACTCTAATGTTACTACCCCACAACATTCTGACTCCATAATACTGAACGAAATATGGGCTCTTGCTGCCAAACTAGCCCCTTTGGAATCACTGGCTGAGGATTTAAAAGCTCTGCGTTCGGAATTTGTTGAGATGCGCTCTTCAGTTCAAAGTTTGACGTATAAAGAGAGTGACGGAGCTTGATAAGAAACTGGTCAACGTGGAGAAGGCGCAATCACAGTTTACAGCATTAGATGATAGACTCTGTAAATTAGAGGAAGATGTCAAGAGCAAAGAGCAGTGGACCCGAATGAATAATATCGAAATAAAAGGTGTCCCAGAATCGAAAAATGAAAACCTTTACGACATTATTGCCAAAATTGGTACTAAAGTGAGCTATACCATTGAAAACTCCCAGGTCAATTTCATAACTCGGGTACCTACTCGTGATACCAAACAGATGAAGCCTATCATAGTCTGCTTCAATAATAGATATGTCAAAGAGAACTTTGTGGCCGCTTCTAGAATAGCATACAAAGAAGCTCCCCTTACAACCTCAAGTATTGGGTTTAAAGGTACCACCAGGATCTTCATAAATGATCACCTTACTACAGAAAATAAAAATCTACTTAGCAAAGTAAAATTGAAGGCTAAAGAGAAAAAGATTCACGTAAGGAAAGCAGATGGATCACCGATTGCCCTTATAAAAACCGAAAAAGACCTTGCGAAAATCATATAAAACTTAACTTCTTTATAAATAATATAATTATACTTACTTCACAAGGTTTGAGAGTCTTATGCTATATTTGTAAACATTCGGGTTTCCAACATTCATTGTGTCAATATAAAGAAACAGGTTAAATCATTACAATTTATTTTTACACTGTCCACTTTATTGAATTTGCTGATATAAGTCTTGTGTGCATTGGATTAGGTGCATTTTTGCATAGTTTGCGGCGTGTGCTTGGGGCGTTTGGCGATTGGCTACCGCTATTGTATTCTCTTATCGCTACTCAAAGGACGGTTTCATTTGAGCTCACGATGAGACATGTGTCGAACACAGTAATATTGCTCGTCTAAGACGCGACTTAACTTTTTGTGTATTTACCCTTCCCCAGTTATGTTTATCTATCAGTGGCGAGTTTGATGTTGTTGACTTATCGATTTTAAATCTTTTCATTATTATGTATTTTTTGCAGACTCGCGGTAACTGTACAAGTTGTGTTGTTTAATACAACAATATCTATGTGGTTCTATTTAGTTATTGTTAAGTGTAAACGTGTGTGAGCTCACTTTGTACTACCAAAACACCCGCGGACTACGTACAAAGGTGAATAATTTTTTTAGAGCAGTATCTATGAATGATTATGATGTTATATGTTATTACTGAAAGTTGGCCTTTTGAAAGAACTTTTGAAAGCAGGTGGCACGCCAGTGCTTAAGACCCTTCAGAAGCTCTTTAATTCCGTGATCCGTGAGGGTGCGACGCCAGAGGCGTGGAGCAATGGCGTGGTGGTGCTTTTCTTCAAAAAAGGCGACAAAACCTTGCTGAAGAATTATAGACCCATCACGCTATTGAGCCACATTTACAAGTTGTTCTCCAGAGTCATCACGAACCGTCTCGCGCGTAGGTTTGATGATTTCCAGCCCCCGAACAAGCCGGGTTCCGCAAAGGCTTCAGCACCATAGACCACATACATACGCTGCGGCAGGTTATACAGAAGACTAGAGAGTATAACCGGCCATTATGCTTGGCGTTTGTGGACTATGAGAAAGCCTTTGATTCGATCGAGACTTGGGCTGTGCTTCAGGCCCTCCAACGGTGCCATATTGACTTTCGCTATATCGAAGTATTGAGATGTCTGTACGAGAGCGCTACTATGTCAGTCCGTGTACATGAAGAGCTTACACAACCTATCCAATTGCACCGAGGAGTGAGACAGGGAGACGTTATATCTCCGAAACTGTTCACAGTTGCGTTGGAAGATATGTTTAAGCTGCTCGATTGGAAAGGACTTGGCATCAACGTGAATGGCGAGTACATCACTCATCTTCGATTTGCCGATGATATAGTAGTCATGGCAGAATCCATGGAGGATTTAAGCACTATGCTCGAAACCCTAGACGGAGCTTCTCAACAGGTGGGTCTTAAAATGAACATGGACAAGACGAAAGTCATGTCTAATGCCCATGTCGTACCTATACCGATATCAGTTGGAAGTTCTGTCCTCGAAGTTGTTGACGAATATGTGTACCTGGGACAGGTAGTCCAAATGGGTAGGTCCAACTTCGAGAAGGAGGTTTCTCGTCGAATCCAATTAGGATGGGCAGCGTTCGGGAAGTTAAGGCAGATCTTTTCGTCCAAAATACCTCAGTGTCTCAAGACGAAGGTCTTTGACCAGTGTGTGTTGCCAGTTATGACATACGGAAGCGAAACGTGGTCGCTCACTAAGGGCCTCTTGAATAGACTCAAGGTTGCTCAGCGTGCTATGGAGAGGGCTATGTTAGGTGTCTCCCTACGCGATAAAATCCGAAACGATGATATCCGTAGGAGAACTAGGGTGACCGACATAGCCCAGAGGATTAGCAAGTTGAAGTGGCAGTGGGCAGGGCACATAGTGCGTAGAACCGATGGCCGATGGGGCGGAAAGGTTCTCGAGTGGCGTCCACGTAACGGAAAGCGAAGCGTAGGCCGACCCCAACCAGATGGACGGATGATCTGGTTAAGGTGGCGGGTAGCAGATGGATGTCAACTGCAAGGGATCGGTCCGCGTGGAAATCATTAGGGGAGGCCTTCGTTCAGCAGTGGACATAATTGGGCTGTAATGATGATGATGAATCGATTACTCGATTTGGTTTTTTCGAATGACCCTATTAGCGTTCGGTCTTGTGTAGATCCCTTGGTTTCTAAGGATTTACACCACAAGTCACTAGTGATAACAACTCAATATTCCGGAATTCATAATTTGCGTGACAATCCTCGAACCTGTTTTAACTTTCGGCGCGGTGACTATGAGGCAATAAAGTCCTTTTTAAATGATGTGAAATGGCGTGAACACATTTCCGTTGGTCCGTTGCACCAGGCATTAACATTTTCTATAACAAATTGTATGAATGTTTTGATAAGTATATTCCTGTGAAAATAAATAAACCAAGTAAATATCCACCTTGGTACAATTCAGCTTTAATAAAAATCTTAAAAGAAAAACATAAGTTTCATCATAAATATAAATCATATGGTAATTTATCGGATTACCACTCTTTTTGCATATTACGGGATAGGGCTGCTACATTGGAGAAAAAATGTCCTGAAATTTATATTCACGGAATAGAATCATCTATCACCGAGAACCCTAAATATTTTTGGACATACATGAAAAGTAAAAGGAAATGTAATGCTTATCCTAACGTCATGCATTATAATCAACTAGCTTTTGCCCGCGGCTTCGCTCGCATTAAATTCGGGATAACACGGTACTTGCACTATACATACGATTTCCCCTCCCTTCAACTTTGAAGGTTTCGGGGTCAATTTCAGAATTTTTTTTAGCAAAAAATATGTTATAGTGAGCTAACCTTAAAAGATAGACATATGCTGTCGCGAACTTTTTTGTAAAACATTAAAAGCAGAACAATACTCTCATACATGACTTTTGTGTAACTTTAACCGTTTACGCAGCGTACGCAGCGGAAGCTCCAAGTATGAAAAAATACCCCCGATTTTGAAACATTTTTCATTGCTTTGCTCGTTCTATTACTCGTAGCGTGATGATATATAGCCTATAGCCTTCGTCGATAAATAAGCTATCTAACACTGAAAGAATTTTTCAAATCGAACCAGTAGTTCCTGAGATTAGCGCGTTCAAACAAACAAACAAACTCTTCAGCTTTATATATTAGTATAGATTATCTGCTTGTACTGGGGTTGACATGAGTAATTTATTTGCCACTTATTTTAAGTCTACCTATACGGAACCCAGTTCAGTTCAATGTGACTCGAATATAAAATGTTATACTAGTAACTCCAATACCTGTATAGAATCAATTGAAGTTGACGAAAGTACCGTATATAAATTATTAGTTAATTTAGATTTGACTAAAGCTGCGGGTCCTGATATGATACCACCATACTTCATTGTTCAGTGTGCGAGTAGTCTTGTTATTCCTTTGTGCATTCTTTTCCGACGCTCATTGGCGGAAGGTATAGTTCCAGATAAATGGAAGTCTGCTTTTATTACCCCAGTTCACAAGGGGGGTGATACAAGTAATGTACAAAATTATCGTCCCACTTCTAAATTATGTCTGTTTGCTAAAGTGTTGGAGAGGATTGTTCACAAACAATTATATGCATCCTTAAAATGTAGTTTTAATGACGAACACATGGTTTCCTTCAGAATAGATCAACAGTCTCTAACTTAATTCTTGCAAATGAGTTTATTACTGCGGGTATGGACGATGGGTAAAGTTGATGTCATTTATACGGACTACAAAATGTTTTGATAGAATTGATCATAGTATACTGTTGTCCAAGCTTGGCGCCGCTGGAATTCACGGAGACTTGCTTCGTTTTGAACGGCGTTCACAGGCGGTAGTTATACAAGGATACTCATCGGATTGGATTTCCATACCATCTGGAGTGCCCAGGGGTCCATTTTGGGACCTCTGTTGTTCACGTCTTCATTATGGATATAGCCACTGTTTTCATTCTTCAAAAATCTGTTGTTTGCCGACGATATGAAAATACTTAAAGTAATTTCCACTCCGTCAGATGTTCTGGACTTACAAGAAGATTAAAGGTTTCAATCATACTGTAATCTTAATAAATTAGACCTAAATGTTTCGAAGTGCTTTTATGTAACATTTACTCGCAAATTATCTGTAATTGGAATGGGTTATGAACTTTTGAATGAGGAACTTAAAAAGTGAGCGTTGTAAAGGATTTAGGAATTATTTATGACGTAAACTTATTTTTGATAAGCATATAGATTTTATCGTTAGAAGCATCAAAGGGGCTGGTTATATTATGAGGTCATCAGTAGATTTTCGGTCACTTAAGACTGTAAAAATTTTGTATTGTGCATTCGTCCGCAGTCATTTGGAATACGCATCCCAAATTTGGAACCCCAGTATGCTGTATACATAGATCGAATCGAATGCATTCAGAAACGTTTTCTGCGATATCTCGATTATAAGCCCACCTGAGGAGTGCAGGCTATCAACATCGATGTAGCGGTACCATTTCCTACCTCTTTGCAACGCGGCGTAACATAAGTGATGTTTGTTTCTTGGCACAAGTTGTCACTGTAAGGTGGACAGCCCTGAGTTACTATCTAAAATTAATCTGAATACTAACCTCTTAAAATTTCGTTCACGTTCAATACTAATGTAGCACACACTAATACTAACTACTAGCAAAATACATTTCTTTCGTAGTAGTCGTAGTTTTCCGTTTTGCCTATTGATATTGACCTGTTATTCACTAGCATCCCTCGATAAAAAGACAAATGACAAAATCATACTTTGAGGCTCTTGAACCTTGATGTATTAAATATTATTTGTTTTGGTTAAATACGTATTTAATGTAAGGTTGTGGTTACCTCAATATGACTTTTGTAATTTGATTACTCATATGTGGAGATTTGTAATTAGTATTGTACTCTTATCAAATTGTTATACTTTGTGTCTTTTGAAACTGTAAATCTTCCAAAAAATAAATAAATAAATATGAGAATGCGTGTGTGACCTGGCGATGTCGAGTGCGACGGCCTCCCGGACGAGCGTGTCTGGCGCAGTGATTCTCTCCGCGTACACTCCGAGCGCCGTCAGAGGCTGGAGCTGGCGCGCGCGGGACGGAAACGACTCGCGGATCTGCAGCGACTGCAACACACAACAACTACACTTTGTACAAAGTCGTTCATGGACACTTTTGCGGTCCAAGACGAAATAGGCATCAAGGCACGTTTAGTACGCATCTCTCAATTATTCAGTGTGCCAGGAACCAACAACAATGTATCCAAAAATTCTCCTCTATTAAGGATGACGCGATTCTTTAATAAGCATTGCTCTCACATTGACCTTTTTTAACTGTACATTATGTTCATTGAAAAATCTATTGTATAAATGGAATTCATGTCAATAATTTTTTGCTTCTCCTTCTTCTGATGAATTGTATAATTTGTCTTTTATTGCATATGTTTCTTCTATTGCATTCAACCGCTGTGCGCACGGATACGTCGACTCAGTTAATTTCTCGATAAAAAAATACAATTATTGTGGATACATACCACGTAATTAATCTGAACTGTAAATAAGTCAATCAAAGTTCACTACAATTGAAATTAAGTGTGAATACTAGTGAATTTAAAAATTACCAGTGAATTTGCCGTGGTGTTTATTGTAAAAATAAGTGACGTAAAGTGGTGTTTCGGGAAAAGTTGACACATAACTGCAAATTTAAAGTGGCATATTACAAACGCATGGTTACGCTCAAGCACTGTTTGGTGATATATTATAATTTTGTGCATCATAACTAAAAGTCTTCCAAAGTATTACTCATTGATACTATCAATAGATCCGCATAATATAGAAAATAACGCCATCTGGTATTTTATGGTTGAACTAGATTTGTAACCTTGTTCGCTGAGATTTGTGTGGTGTTAACGAGCATTATTGAATATAGAGGGCTTATAATTGTTATAACTGTGTGGCTAAAGGAATCCTTAACAATGTCTCCTACGGACCCATCTATTCAATGCTCTGCATGTAAAAAACCTTTACCTAAAAGTGAATTATGCGTTGCATGTCATGTAAAGCTTTTTATGACCTAGATTGCATAAATATGAGTTCTCAGCGATTTTACTCATTTTATAAGCATGAAAAAAACGCCGTGATGGATGGAAATGTCCTGAATGTTTGTGTAAATTCCCAAAATAGATAATCAAAATACTCCAGTGCGACAGATGTCCCCAACCGAGCAGTCCTGTAATGTGACCCGTAGGGTGAAGTCTGCAGTTGTAGATCGCTCTTTGGAAATTGAAGTCTCTGATAGCGTATCGGATAATCAATGTGAAAGTCCACTAAGCCCTAACATGGAGTGGAAAAGATTTTGGGAAGAGATACGTGCTATGCGTTCAGATCTGAGTACATTCCGTACGGCTGTCTCGGAGCTCACGACCACTATCAAGATGCAGAACGTCCGTATCGAGGCACTGGAAGGCAGGGTCAAAAAACTGGAGACGGTGGTGTTGATAATGCTGTTGTATTGAACATGGAGCGAAAGATCTCTCAGTTGAAGCTTGAGATTGAAGAACGCGATCAGGAGATATTGGAAATGATATAGAAATAAGCAGCTTTCCTGAAATTCAAGGCGAGAACTGTACACACATCTTGCTTACAATAGCTAATAAGTTAAACATACAAATTACTGAGCGTGACGTGGTGAGTGCACAGAGACTGGGTGTACCCGTGCCGCTGCCCGGGCACTGGGGGCCTGGGGGTAGACCACCCGCTGGCTGTGCGACTGGCGTGCCGCGCGCAACGTGATGCGGTGCTTAATGCAGCCCGTGTTCGCCGCAGTCTTAAATTAGACGACTTCAACCTGCCGGGAGCCCACGCTGATAACGCTCGTTTTTTCTACATTAATGAGCGACTGTCGCGTCGTAATAGACAGCTATTCCAAAAATCTCGAGAATTGGCAAAGCGCTTGAATTGGAGTTACGTATGGACACGGGATGGTCGAATTTACACGCGACAGGAACATGGTAAAGCTCGCTATCGTATACGCTCGGAGAATGACTTCGTGGAGGTTTTTGGGGTTGAAGCAGTTGGTAATGGTTAATCACAATAGTTATCATACTATGTACTTTGATAGCTTTGCTCTCATTGTATTATTTTTATGCTTTTTAGGTTTCCGGGTTTTTAATTGTGTTTTGCTTATATCATTTGTTGAACCATATAGCTGTTTAATATTGCTTTCAATGTTTTCTATACGATTGTGTGCTTGTCTTTCCGATTTTAAGTGGTGTTTAAATTTTATTATGAGCTCTTTTCTTTCTGTCTTGGCTCTATTTATTGCTGGCTTATGTAATGGACTTATAAGGCATTTACAAGTTAACTTTTTACTGTTTAAAGAGCGGTGCTACGCTGCAAATGTGTGATAACTATGCTTATTTACTACATTATAATATTTTAGTCAATTGTTATTTATATATTAATAAACTGTTATTATTAGTAATAATAAATTGTTATCTATATATCTTGTTTTGTGCTGTTTTTATGAATATTACGTACATTTTATTTATATTATTATTAAAATGCTTCATACTGTACCGGAGTAAGTTATTACGTGAATCATGCTATAAATTATCATTGATTATTATCCATCGTCTTAAAGTAATTGTTTATGTTGACTATAAAATAATTAAAGTAGTGGGGTCTCGTTGTTATGCAAATAGACGACATCTTACGATTCTTAAACAAAAATTAATTAACTTAAAAATTATATTCATATCATTCTCTTTTGTTTTACAATTCAAAAATAAATTTATTAAAATTGGCTTCTTAAACCCTGGCTCCCTTGGAACGCGACATGAAGAATTTTTGGTGGCTCTTGAAACACGGGTGATAGACATCTTCGCTATAAACGAAACTTGGCTAAAAGACGGTGAGGAAAAACGTGCACCTATGCCAGCCGGATATAGTTTTCGGCACATTCCGCGGCCATCTAACGTTCGAACGCGTGGCGGGGGAGTTGGCTTTTATATACGGAACGGAATTAATGTTAGATTAATAAAACCACCTCAGGTTTAGTATAAACTAGCTGTTCCCGCAGTATTACCCGCGTTAAAAAATATTCTCCCGAAATAAAACAATGTATGTTTTGAATCGCTCCTTCAAGTCACGCGACGCCCGGCCGCCAGGTTGTATAACGTTGCTTTATTTTTCTAAAAGGGAAGTATTTTATAAATAAAAGTAGCCTGTTTTTCCTTATTACAACAGCTACCTGCCAAAAAAGTCCCGCCCAAATCCATCCAGCCGTTGCAGAGATTACCCGGAACAAACAGACAGACAGACCGACAGAAGTCAAAAGATGGAGAAAAATTGTTGTTTCGGCATGTGTACCGGTACCTATGTATATTCATATACATGAAGAAAAAAGTTATTTTAATATTACATACACACACTCCAATTTTATCTATATGTAATAGTTAAGGCGTCGGTGGCAGAATGGTGTGGACAACGGCCAAGTCACACAACATTAACTATAATGATAAAGTAATCGCAGTAAGGAACCTTAGACTTGGCACTTGATTTCATTACTTTTTAAAGATAATCAAGCAACTCCATCTTGGCTGGTTTTTTACACAATTTTTTTGGTGGGATTAAAATTAAATTGAATATGGCGGCTTATATGTAATGTCAGATCACCAATAAGTATGACATGCGAATGGTCAAATAGAAAAGTCTAGTATGTTCTTGATATTTCGCGAATTTAGTAGAATGACACTTGTAGCTTGGTGGGTGGACGGGTATATAAGGCGGACCGATGGGTGCGCCGGCAGTCTTGTGTTCTACTCAAGAGCGAATAAAGTGAAGTACCTGCGACTACAAGGAAGAAGCGAGTGTTACAGTGATATCTACAGGATCGTCGAGTGTGAGATAACAGTGTGAAGAATTAATGAGTGATTTGAACGTGTGTGTGCGTAAATTACATGGACTTATAGATTGTTATGTTACAGTGTGTAATGTTATTTAGTGATAATTGTATGTGCGTAAATTGAATAATTCGTGAGTGTTTAAGTGTAATCAGTGCTATGAGCAGTTAATAGTGGTGTAATAATAAGGTGTGTTACCGTGCTATTGTTCGTATTTGGCAATAATGTATCCATGAGCCCCGAGCTCGTAAGCCGTAACAATACTGACCACGTATAGCGCTTCGAGCGCATGCAACAAGGCCACCAGAGGCGCGTGCTTCCACCGCGGGTGCGAGGGCACACACACCACCACCTTGCTGGCCCCACACCCCGCCGCTCGCTTCACACCCGCCCGCATGGCCTCCCCCACACTCCTGACAACATACATACATATAGATTATTTATTGATGAACCTATTTCCTACCTATCTAATTATTATAACGACCTATTGACCTATCTTATAAATCTTACGTATTTACTTTCTATTTGCTATTTAGCACAACTATAACTATAATATTATTCTGTAAACTATTCTAAACATCTGTTATACATAATATTTAACTTTCTTACTATCATTAATCGTCTATACAAACTATATTCTTAACTATTAATTACATCGCTATTCCATCTATTTATTTATTTCACATATTTATGTATCTATATTTCTATTCTGTGACGGTCGTCCCGAACATAAAGTATTATGAATAAAAAAATTAACAATTCAAAACTAAAAATCGTAGCAATTATGGTCTTTTAAACTTTAGAGGTAAGGAACAATAAAACCAATAATCATTATTGATACAAACTCTCAGTATCATTACAAGTTTTATTATAATATACAATAAATGAACACCTCAACAAAATGCTAACTTTAGTATCGCGAAAAACTAAAATATAAATCAAATAAAAAATTAAACAAAAAAAGTGTCCAGTCCTATTTTACCTGTGACTTGTAATAAAATACTTACTTAAAATGACACTAAAAAAACTAAACGACGTTATGATCATCAAAATTAAAATATTAAACAATTCTTTTGATCATTTTTAAAAATTAACCATAACAATTTTTATTTTAATATTATCTCAAATGCCCCGCCCTATTGTACATTTGATTAGTACCTATTAAAACAAAATACTGAAAATGGCAATT
>PQWD01002398.1:11268-30456 GCA_019425675.1 Leucinodes orbonalis
CCATGCGGACCAATCTATCGCAGTCAACCTCTATCAGCTGCCTACCATTGTAACCAGGTCATCGTCCACTGTAAATTACAGGCTATGTTGGTCACTTTTATTAAATGTCATTTTTTCGAATCTTATTTCTTGTTAGAGCTATGTTAGCTCTTTCCATTTTAAGTTGGTTAACCTTGAGCCGGTTCTAAATACTCAAAAAATATGTTAATACTCGAATAAACATTTTATTTATTTCAATATAATTTTATTTATATAGTCATTAAAATAAATTCTTGAACTAGATAAAAACCCAAATTTACGAAATTATATTGATTGAAGTGTTTTAGAATTTTCGAAAATGTACATTATCCGACGCTCTTACGGTGAAGGAAAACTTCGTGAGGAAACCTTCATGCACGCCTACGAAAAGATTCGAAGGTTGTGTGTGAATCGTCCAATCCGCACTGAGCCCGCGTGGACGACTAAGGCCTAATCACCCTATACGGGTAGGCTCGTGCACCTCGATGGGGACATTTAATGAGCTGATGATGATGATTGATTGAAGAAAATAATGAATAGTTCTATTGTTGTTATACAAGATTAAATCGTTAGAATTTTTTTTGTGATCTTTTTATAAAGTTATGCTGATCTCTCTTTTAAAACTTGAAGACATAACAGTATCTACGAATACGTACCTAGGGAACTGGGAAAGCAGCTCGTCTCGAGCAAACTTTGCAAAGGCTCTTGAACAGTTCCTAAGGGAGCTTAGATGGCTCACACAGCGACGTCGCAATAGACGCAACAAATATTGATAACGTTCACTACGATAACTTATTTATGTTATAAAGGTAGGTATTAAAAAATAGTACGTACTTATTTGAAAAATAAATGTGTACCTTACACCTCTTACGTGATTTAGTAACGAATGACTGATAGCAGACACCTGAAATTTGGCAAGCATGTACTTTGGAAGATAGGCTAAAATAAGTTTTTAAAATAAAATTTGGTCTTTTTTATTTCAACTGTAGATTTATTTGAGAATCCCAATGACATTATAAGTCCAGGTCATTTCTGAACTAGCCTAGATAGTAGTACGTTAGAAATGTTCGCAAGTGAAAGCTCGTTACACAAACGTGAATTTGATCTTGTTCAATGGAAATCTTTTAAAACGACAACATCTATAATTCATGTTATGTCATCAAATATCGGCTGATTTATAGGTTAAATTCGAAATGATTGCCTTTGTTTGTAAAATATACTAAATAAAACTCCCCCTTTAAAAAACCCGCAACGGATTTCAGTGCTCAATGTTGTTGCAAATGTACATGGGCTGTGTTGCCATTTACCATTTGATGAGCCGCATAAAAAAATTATCGATATTACCTACCTTATTTTATCAGTGAAATTTGGCATGTCGAAATTCTATCGACGTATGCAGCGCTTGTAACGACGTGATTTCCATTTCAGAACTCTTTAGCACCAACGGTATATTGAAACATATACGTCATACAAAAAAAATCGCAATCAATTTCTCCTGAATAAGTAGGGACCAATGATTAAGAGCAGAATCGTTGTATGCCACTTATATAATGTTCATAGGCTTGTCCATTTAAAATCATTTTACTGAATACGGTTTAAAAATATTTTATTTTAATACCCAAATAACTGACCTTTGACGACTCATTTCGTGTAATAGTTGAGAGGTCGGTTTGATCCCCGGACAGTACAAACATTTGTGTGCACGAACATGTCTGATTGTATAGGTTTGTCTTGGTCTGAGTTTCAGCCTTTTAGATTTTCAAGCAGTGACAAAACATCTTTTATTATGCGTAATTATAAATATAGCACAATTTGTTCTTCATTTAGAGATAAATTGTCATAACATACGAGTTGGTGGCTATGATAATATTATCACTTGGAAGCCATCTAACACAATTGCTTAATTTAGTGTAACATTTATGATTCATTTATCATTTCACCGCAAACTGAAACTTCCATAACGATGCTCAGTTTTTGTTAATTTATTTATTCGGCAATTCATCATTTTGGGCAATTATGACGTTGTCGACATTGCGTTAAAATCACATTGCACATTATTTATTCGTTATTATTTTTACGTACTCAACACAGGGAAAGTTTTTCTGAATTACAAGAAAGTATTGGTAGAAGAATGTGCAAAACACGCTTAATTCGAAAAATAATAGTATGAACTTATTCCACTGCAAACCAGCACCCTGAAAAAACTGTCTTGCCATTAGCTGAGTGGCCACCATTTAGATAGCTATATTTTTTTATATTATTTTAAGGACTATTACACCAAACAAATATTTTTTCTTTTTCTTTCAAGTATGAAACTATTAATTCCCACTGCATAGACTTATGGATTATTGTAACTTAGAGTAGGTTTTTGAATGTTTTATTGTGATTAAATAATATTTTTCGAATCATACACATAACTCAAAAGGGTCAAACGTTTTTACACGTGTTATCTTTACTTAGCTTCTTTTTAGCGATTTACTTTAAGCATGATTACACCACCCCGAAAATACGAAAGGATCACATTGTCATACCCACTTCATATTACGTACAGGCAAATACTGTGGATTTTCACAACTGAAATACTTTAGTCTAGTACAGTCCTTTGACTGGATTGGACTGTTTTGTTACGACTCTGTCATGAAAAAATGTATTTAACATAGCGTAGACGTAGTCCACTGCCCGTTAAATAAGTTTGAATTTGTTAATCAAACGCAGTTAGCAGCCGGATTATTTATAACGGTTTGGATGCATTCCTCGAACTATTCTTCTTTAATCACTGCAGAATCGTTAAGACGTAAAGATTTGACATAATTTGCCGAATGGCACCAAGCCTAACTGAATTCTCCTACTAGCTTACCTCTCGAATTTATGCCGGCCAAGTTGTATAGTTTGTAAATGTATTTGTGCACAAGCTTGAAGAGAACGCCATAGATGCGGTTGTGCCAAGATGGCATGAATCGTGGCATCGGTAAGATACTTTTGGACTGATCATCATATCTGAAATATCTTTTTCCTCGCAAAATGTCCTCTGCCATGAATAATTTAGATTAAATTATAATGAAATAATACCATCGTGAATAATAATAATAAAGCGTAAGTGACTTATTGGTGTGGACTGATGTCTTCCGATCTGGAGGGTGCAGGTTCATATCCCGCCACGTACCAATTTCTTTTAGAATTTTCGACAATATTTGTACCCGATGCTCTCACGGTGGAGGAAAACATCGTGAAGAAACCTGCGCACGCCTACAAAGAAATTCAAAGGCCAATCTGCACTGGGCCCGTGTGGACGACTAAGGCCTGTACACCCTATACGGGTAGGCTCGTGTTCGTCCCTCGGTGGGGACGAATAATGAGCTTATAATGATGATGAAATAATACCTATATTTGGTAAGCATCTATTTTCGCAAATATTTCCATATTTTCCAACGCTTGTCAACCCAACCCGTCTCATTATTTTCGTACATCGTAGGTACTAACTGATAAATTCATATTAAAATATCTTGTCGGGGTAGATCACGTATGTTTCTTTTGAAGGCTTTTGCTTGTTATTAAGGGGACCGCTCAGGACGTGACTCGAGCAAGGCATGCGAATTGGGTCGGCCCTTAAGTTCCCTTCGATTAGATCGACGAGCCTTTTCGTTGGCGAGCTTTTAGCTGCTAAGTAGGGTGAGTCTCTAGGTCGTTGCTTACCGTTAATTTTTGGCTTCCTTTATCAAAATTTATCAATACATACTTAAAATTACTACATAACTATGTAGTTATTTAATAACATGAAATAAAATAACAAAATGAATTTTTAAAACCAAATGTTAAAAAAGGAGAAACAGAAGGTACTTTTGCTTCAACCCTTTGCAATTCAATCAGCATTATTATCAGCTCATTATACGTCCCCACCGAGGGGCACCAGCCTACCCGTATAGGGTATATAGGCTTCAGTGATCGTCCACACTAGAAAATATGTGGAGATATAGAATACTCGACTTATACAGCGAAACAACTCTTGGTAAATAAAATAATATATTAAAAGAAGAAAACACGTCTGCCATTTACAATAGTGAAAGAGAAGAGAAAAAAACACAATCAATTAATAATATTCTTTTTACATTTGACAAGTTCTCGTAGAAAAGAGGTTGCATATTTACCATACAGCCGCCCATTGAAATGACATTATTTCAATAAGCAATAAAAATAAAATAATCAAACTAAAATACTTAATACCTTTAGAAATAATATGTAAATTTTTCACAATATTATGTAACTAAATATTATTAACATTAATTTATTAAACCTATGAATCGTAAAATTACAAAACAAAACAAATTTAGTAATTAGCATTTATATAATTATTGCAAACAACTAAAATAATACTTAAAAACTTGAATGTTAAAGGAAATTTCGCATTACTGAATGGCAATTAGAAATGCATCAAAAAGTTTTATTCGTGATAAAATATCCGGCTCGAAGGACCATAGAAAATATGTGGAGATATAGAATACTCGACTTATACAGCGAAACAACTCTTGGTAAAATAAATAATATATTAAAAGAAGAAAACACGTCTGCCATTTACAATAGTGAAAGAGAAGAGAAAAAAACACAATCAATTAATAATATTCTTTTTACATTTGACAAGTTCTCGTAGAAAAGAGGTTGCATATTACCACACACGGTATCGACTTCACGCAACATTGGTATGTGGCAGGATTTGAACCTGCACCCTCCAGATGGGAAGGCATCAGTCCACACAATATCCCACCGACGCTCAATTTAATGCTTGTCATTTAACAAAATATTTGTCCTAAATCGACACACCTATAATCTACATCACTAAACCTATTAATATTATGAAACATCAGTTTTAAGTATCAAGTGATATTGAATGCTTATACATTTTGTTTATTAGAACATTATTTAAGTTCATTACCTACTGTTTCTTCAATGACAGTATATTTTCACAAAACGCCTACAAATTTAAATCAGGCAATGGTTGTAGTTATGTTCGTTTGCCACCGATAAAAGTTAAGCTTTTGTTTGGCTTACGCTTTACAATATGATATTGTACACTACATACGCTTATTGCTGCATTATAGTTGTGCATTGAAAAGAAACATAGGTAGTACCTAATTTAAGTACATAGGTATGTTTTATGATACAATACATGTAGTAGATATAAAATGCGCACTTAAATCCCTCTCTATTTTCTTTTTGTATCCAGTGCAATTAGTTTATAAACAATAAAAATAAACTTAAAAAAGAACGAAATAAATTAAAAATCGTATTGATTTGACATCATTCCGTGTCAATATAAACATTTTTAACTTTCACTCGTAAACGAACTGATGTATCCGTTGAATTCTCATTAACGCAAAACACTTAATTAAATAAAATCGTCATTTTAATTGAAGTAGGAAACACAATACGATCTGTTGCGGCCGAGCTGATACGCCAGCGGTCACGTACCCAAAGAATTCCTTTCATTAGACTCGCATACTTTCCTCAGCTACCTGGTAATAAAGGCTCTCAAATTCTCACAAAATTTAAATGAAAATATTTGGGAGGATTTATAGACGTGTTGATTAAGAAAACCGCATATAACAGGCTCGTACTAGGTGACGTAAGGCTGAAGGAGGGAATTAATTTGGGAAAACGTCGCTCGGAGAACGATTATTGTTACTGATTACATTTTATTACAATGATAGTTTGAAGCGAACAATTTCAGCTGTTGATAGTGTTTAAGCTTTATCTTTTATTTTAATAAGAGCAAAAAGATTAGTTATAACATAATTGTTATGTTATAGCCAATATAACAGAACTCGATCAACCCTAATAGCGAGCGGTAACTCTTTCAACTCTTATGTTACTGAAAAATATGGTTATGATGTCTTCCAATAGTATTTCTCTGCCATACTATCACTCAGTTAAGAATACAGTTATTTTAGTATAGTTTTAATTATGGAGGATATAATTATAAAAGCAAAAACGTCGAGTAGGTAGTACTCGTATTCAAGAATAATTAAGTTACAAATACGCGTTATTTATTACATTGCAATAAAAACATGTGTCCATCTATGTTCCTGAACCCGTTATTGAAGATAATCTTGTTCAGATTTAATTAAGTTATGAAACTAATGAATAAAGTGCTGCTTGGATAGTGACAGTACCTCAGTCTCATTGCTAGAAACGAGACGTAAGGTGACATTACCGGTTGCAATCTTACTGCTTCCCAAGTACTTCTGGATAATAGTCCTGCCGTGCAGAAAGCTAAGGCTCAACGACATAATCACACTAAAAGCATTTTCGCCATTGTCTTACCTACATGAGTAACGTGACGTGCCAGGAAAAACTGTTAAATAAGGATTTGTTAGCACTGTTCCTAGTGACCTACTATTTGAATCAGATACACGAACGAAGAGAAGGTCATTTCAAATAATCATTGTCAAAAGTCAGTGCAACTTGTTATTTAAAGATTTGGCAGACGCTAAAGTGTTTGTTTTGAGATTTACCTAAGTTCTGTTTCTTAGGTTAAGACACATCTTTAAATACAGAAAAAAGGCAATTTTTGACATTAAAATTCTATGGGACATTTTCTAAAATTAAGGAGTCATCAAATTTAAATATCAGATTTTTTTAGACAATAACAGAACAAGGGCGAAGTTCATACGATTGTTCGCAATTTATGAATTTGATGTAAGTATTCAGGATTTAAAAACTGTTAAGAACAACAGTACAAACTTCAATAAGGGGACTTCATTTCTGATTACACTGGGTTCTCGTATAGCTAACATTAGTGATTTGAGGTTTACAGCAGTGCTCCATCCAATTGCAAATGGTCCGTAAGATAAAATACTACCGAACTAATATGTTTGTTAACGAATGACATACAACCAGAGCGGAGTTTTTTTTCCACGTTGCAGCTATGTATGATTTAGAGGAGATAGATGTTCACAAACATTCTCTTCTTTTTGTAATGTCGGTAATGTAAATTTGATTCGGGTTTTAGTTTTGAAGAGAATAACTTACAAATTTACTACATTTACCTTATCCATTTATAGTCATCCTACATCTACCTTATCTATTTTTTAAACTTATAGTCATCGGTTTTGTTGTCACTCATATTATAAAACTGATTAATAAAGTTCATCAACATTTCTGAGCCTTGTTGGACACTTTCATTATTGTGTTCCAGCCAAACACTTACTTGTTGTGTACAAATCCGCTGTGAGGATATTATGAAGAAACAATTCACTATCGTGTAATAGACCCTAACTCCTGCATTGGATTGTATCTGGCGGTTACAATAGTTTTAAGTTATGTCCTAGCCAATATACATATAAGTGGTTGGTAAAAAAGATGATTACTTGATGTTTGTTTATTGATGATACGATAAATTTCAAATTAGAAATTTCCACATTAATCAAAACAATAAGTTAGACATCCGTTTCGAATAGCTTGTTTAAAGTTAATATCTGTTTAAAACCAGAACTAAGACGTATTTTTCAGTCTTTGTTACTTATGAATACCTACATGTCACAATTAAAATATTTTGCGGATCTGTCTTACCAACATTAGAAATATCAAAGGCTATTCTGTCAGTTCAAATGATGCCCCCACGCGAAACGAAGATTCAACGACATGATCACACTAAAAGCATTGCCTATTGTCGCAGCCGGCATGTTTGCCAGGTATCCTTCAAGCCACGGTAACGACGAAGGTTTAATGTCAAAAGGAAATGTGGAACTCAGTGTTCGCCCGTCTTTTATTTGCGTTGCGACGCGCGTAAAGTAATGAACAGCGTAGGGAGAACATTGATTAATTACAAGTACCTGCTTAAAGGATTTTTTTTATATAGGACAGGAGAGAAACAGGTATACGGTTCGGGTTAATGGTTCTTAGTCCCTTACCACCTTACTACACAATTGAAAACTAAATTGCATTTACAATATAATTAAGAACAGCAACTGTTAAAACCTCCAGACTACCAGTCTAAACCAAAGTTTTTGTAAAATTTATGTCAAAACTAAATCTGGTATTATTGGTACGGCAGAATAAAAAAATATTATAAGCTATAAAAATAATTTCAGATGCTTCTTTTAGGTAAAAACTTAAACAAAATTATACATAATTATTTAGTACAATATGTTCAGATATTAGTCATAATTAAAATACGAGTAACTGTGACCGGTTCAGTTGAGTATGCAAAGGAAATGACCGAAGTATAAGTCAAAGTTTAAGCAAATCAATTGACATAGCCGGGCATAAACAATGAAATAAATCAACACTACCAATTGGCTACCAACAAAAGGCGCTTGTCCAAAACGACATTCTGACATAACTGGACCATGACTTCAGTACGTAATCAACTGGTCATTAAATAGAAATATATACCAAAGAAGCAATAAAGCACTACCAGTATTTCAGTTGTACCGGTATTAATTAACTAAATCGCGAGAGCAATTCAAATGCAATCTGTGCAAATCGCAATAGCGGAGTTATGGCGCCAACGATACGGATCTAACATGGCGCGGGTCGAGTGACCGCCGACCCCTGCTTCGTTCATGCCTGTGACGTCAGGGGCATAGTGACACTCGTTTGTTTCATCGATATCGATGAATTTCCTAAAACGCCTAAGCTTGAATCTCATCTACTCGTACACTGGTATTAAGCAGGATTCTGATTCAGTAAGAGCTCCTTTTAAACTCCATTTCAATTAAGTAAGCTCAAATGAGGAGATGCGCGCTTAATCTAACACTTTTAATGGTAACGTCAGCAAACGAGCAAAGGAACTACCTGATGGTAAGAAATATAAGCATGGACAGCCATAAAAATATTGTAAAAGCATGTTCTTGTTGGTTCGGAGACGTTTTTAATGTTAGTTACTTTGTGGACTTTTTTACTAGGTCGTAGACTCGATACTGAGTCATCTAGATAGGTGCCAATGCTGTGCCAGATATCGTCCTTCAAAATAGGAGTTTTTTCACTTCTGCCTTTCGGGATGAGGACACAATACTCGAAGATAGTAAAATTACTGGGTATAAGTGACCTAACATCTGTCATCTCGGGTGTCGGGTGCAGAGCGACATTGATGGAGGATAATAACTTTCTATCAGTTGTTGATCTCCTTCAATGCCGCTCTGTCATATTTAGGCGTATCACTTACTTATGGTGACTGTCCTGACCATCCTATACACTTATAACATAAACAAATCATATCGACTTTAATACAACCCTTCAACCATAACGTGACTTTGCGCTACAAGTTCGGTCCGACGCGTCGCCTGATCATTGCCGATGCGACGGACGAAATTAGGAAAACGTATCACAGCCATAATTAATCTATGGTTTCAATTGGTAAATTAATATGATAATATTCCATCAGAACACTTATAAAAAAATACTAGATGGTACATTTGGTACTGAGTCGTCTAGGTAGATACCACGGTAGTGCTAGATATCGTCCCGTAAAGGAGAAGTGTTTTGCACTTTTGTTTCGGTATGAGGGTACTCTGTTCATTTATTGACATTAAAAAACTATTGTAAAATAATTTTAATAAATACGCGAATAAGTATCTTATTTTTACCGCCATAGCACTTATGGTTTCAGCTTTCAGACATACATAGAGCGTCGGTGCTCAATGGTGTGGACTGTCGCCTTCCTACCAGGAGGGTTGAGGTTTAAATCCTGACACGTACCAATGTGTTTTCGAATTTTCGAAATTATATGTACATTATTTGACGCTCTTACGGTGGAAGAAACATCGTGAGGAAACCTGCGTACGCCTGCGAAGAGATTCAAAGGTTGTGCGTGAAGTCGTCCAACCCGCACTGGGCCCGCGTGGACGACTAAGGCCTAATCACCTATACGGGTTCGTACCCCTCGGTGGGGACGTTTAATGAGCTGATGATGATGATGATATTGTACATATGAGACCAATACAAACAGATATGTTCATGCCCACAATTGTTTGTACTGCCAGGGAGAAAATCTGGAATCCTTGGTGTAAGAGTCGAAATCAAATTATTACACCACATGAGTCGTCCAAAAACTTGTACCTTTTTTAGTTGTATATTTTTGTTCACTAATTTTTTTTATTTATTTATTTTATTTATTTATTATTTCTCTTTCACAATATAGCTACTACAAAAAAACAATGAGAAGTTACTAGACATTTCAATAAAAACTATATCGCGAGAGACTGGTGTCCGTACTAGAATATTCTGTGATACAGATTACCAGGCTCTCACCACCTCAATAATTAATGTTTTGACGGTATCTTCAAGAAAGTTTAAACTAGAAAGCTTAAATAACACAAAAAAATAGTAGTATACAATCATTTTTTGTGACATTACAAAACAAGAGTTAAAATAAAAATTAATTCGTGTGTGTGTGTGTGCGTGTGTGCGCGTGTGTGTGCATCAGAGTGTGCGTGTGTGTGCGTGTCTGTGTGTGTGTGTGTGTGAAGTTTAATTACCTGGCAGTAAGAAGAAATTCTTCTGTCTCATTGTATGATAGGTTTAGTAGATAAGAAGTTATTTTCTTTTTGAATTGGACTTTAGAAAGGGGATAAATGCTTAACTTTTGATTTACCTTGTTATAGAGGTATGGCCCTAGAAAACCATAGGACCTTTGGGCAAGGCTAGATTTAAATCCTGGTGTTAAGCAAACTTTGTCTTTTCGTCGCTTGGTGATGTTAAGCAGTGGGTCGTAATATAATTGCGAATGTTTCATGAGCAATATTTGAAGTATAAAAATCTGGCGGACTGTAAGAAGTTTTGTTTTTATATATAGATCCTTTGTTGGAAAAAAGAACGGAAGGGAATAGGAAACTTTAAGAACGGCTCTTTGTGCACGTTCTAAATTGATCAAATGTTGTTTTGGAAGCACCTCCCCATGTTGTGATGCAATATGATAGGATCGATTGACACAGGGAAAAGTAAATCATTTTAATAACTTTTTCATCAGCTACATGGCGTAAACTTTTAAATATGTATATTAGCTTCCGGGTTCTCTTTGTCAGTTGTTCAATATGCGGTTGAAATGTCAGCTGTCTGTCAATTATTACTCCTAAATATTTAACATTATCTGTATGCTCCAGTTTTTGACAAGAACACAAGGCAGAGGAAGAATCATGGCAGTAATGTGCTATGACAGAGTAATGTGGATTAGTGTAGGGATGGTTTGCATTATTTGAAGAAAATGAAATGTATTTGGTCTTATCAGCATTTAAGGTGAGGAGGTTACTGTCAAGCCAGCTAGTTACTTCGTTGAGTCCGGTTTGAGTGAGCTGATAGGTTTCTTCCCATGTGTTACCTGAGAATAGAAGAGCCGTGTCATCTGCGAATGTGATTATTTTCCCATTTTCTAATTGTAAATTACAGAGATCGTTTATGAATGCCAGGAATAGGGTTGGACCCAGGATACTGCCTTGTGGTACTCCATAGGATATAGGAAGGTCATCACTGTGGATGCCATCGATAGAAACACACTGCGTACGCCCTGATAGATAGCTTTCAAAAAATTTAAGCTGAGTTTCTCGTATACCGAGAAGTTCTAGCTTGCAAAGAAGTAACGGGATAGAGACCGTGTCAAATGCCTTTGCGAGGTCCAAGAATACGGCAATAACCTTTTTTTTTTCGTCCATTTTAGTAACCACAAAGTTCGTTAGTGCGTGCACTGCGTCATTTGTTGATTTTTTTCTGCGGAACCCGAACTGGGAATTTGATAGAAGATTTTTAGTTTCTAAGTAATTAGTTAATCGTTTGTTAACAACTTTTTCTAAAATTTTTGAAAGTGCAGGTAATATAGAAATTGGACGATAGTTTTTGACACAATCTCTATCTCCATTTTTGTATATGGGGTGAATTAAAGCACGTTTAAAAGCCGAAGGAAAAACACCTGTTGTAAACGCCAGATTACATATATGAGTCATAATCGGAGCAATAATATCTATATATCTTTTGATGAGTGCATTGGGAATATTATCCACACCAATGGCACAAACTTGTTTGAGATTCAATATTATATTCTTAATTTCGGCTACATCTGTGGGTATTAAATAAAATGAATCAACACTAGATGAGGTTCGAGATCCTAGCGCAATGCGATTGTTTGTCTTAGTCATAATGTTTTCTGCTAGAGCTTTCCAACGTTTACATAGTACTGGTTGACTTTATTAGCGGATTCTTGGGGGTTATTATCAGTCACTAAGTCAGAAGA
This sequence comes from Leucinodes orbonalis, assembly GCA_019425675.1. NCBI lineage: Eukaryota > Metazoa > Arthropoda > Insecta > Lepidoptera > Crambidae > Leucinodes > Leucinodes orbonalis. The sequence continues at coordinate 23,504 of PQWD01002398.1, forward strand.
TGAAGTGTTAGGTTTTTTTATGTGTGCTATATTTTTAATTACTTCCCACAGTCTTTTGTTGTCATTTTGCGATTTTTTAAGTTCTGCTTTCTCATATTCTTGCTTTACTTTTTTAATAATATTATTACAGAAGTTACGATATCGTGAATAGGTAAGTCTAATTACATTATTATTTGGATATTTTTTGCTTCTTATATGAAGTTTGTCTCGATTTTTCATGCATTTCAGGAGGCCTGGCGTGATCCACGGTTTAATTATTTGCCTCCGATTAGGGACTTTGGAGATTTTTGTACATTTATAAAGCATATTCTCCAGAGACGCAACCAAACAATCAGTTGCTTCATTCGCGTCGGACATAGACAAAATTGAATTAAGGTTTAGTTCAGAGAAAGCCGCATCCAGCGCAATATAGTCTAATTTTCTACTAATTTTATTAGCTGCGCCGGTATTATGAGTAGAGGTAGCAATACCGAGTAAGACAGTGTAGTGGTCGGTTAAAGTGGTTTGTGCGATTAGACACCGTGCTGGAAGTTTTGTTTTCAGTATGACGTGATCCAGACAGGTGTGAGTATGGGTAGGAAGTGTATGCGCCGGGAGCATACCATGCGTTGCTAGCAGGTTAAGATAAGTTTGCGCTCTAATATCAATGGAAGTATTAGCTATGTCTATGTTGATGTCACCGGTGAGTATAATATTTTTGTAGGATCTTAATTTGGACAGTTCGGAATTTAAGGATTCAAAAAACTTTGTTGTGTTTTTTTCACCTGGAGGTCTATATATTGCAAGAATTGCTGTGGTGTTGTTTATTATATTATCATAGTATTAGCATCGAGTATCGTATCGGGTATCGGGTACTAATAAGGGCAAGTCTGTCAACTACACAACAACTTCTCGATAGTGCAATATGCGAATAAAATGACTAAAGCGGACTGCAGCCATGTTGAAAGTTAAATCGCGTGCAAGTGTGCTGCAGATTAAGCTGACCTTTGCTCTTCGTTATGTTGGATAAAGGTTTATTGTTATGCCTAAGTAATATATTTGTAGTAGCTAATGTTTGCATATTCAATGTAATAACATTAGGGCATTGGTTTTATGCTTGGTGCACCTAAATTATAGTTTTTGCTATATTTCGCTAGGAAATATAACTGTGATCGATAAACATATTTAAAATACTTCTTATTTCTACACTAGCACATGACATTAATAGAACCAACACTAATCCAATACCAGCGGAATATAATAAAACTGTCATTCGTTTCTTTTTCTTGCATTTTAAACGTGTGAAATTATCTCATATTTATTATTTATTTGTTAAAGACATAAAAACAAGTTATTGCCATGAAAACACTAATGACTAACTTAATCTAATGAGCTAACATAAAACCATTGCGTTCATCACATCACTTAGGAATTAACAGAAAATTAATTAAGTAGTAGCTATCATAATAACTAAGTAAAAAGTTTTAATATACCATGCACCAGGCCATGCAATAAAAATGACATACCAGGATATCATCGAATCGATATTTGTAAAAGCGACACATACGAACTATGGGAATGTAGAAAGAGTTGTTGTTTCTGTAGACTTAGAGCGAAAACAATTTAGGCATCGGGTTCTGTAAAACGCGTCAAAATTGATGGCCGATGCAAATCGGAAGTCAATCAAGAAGTGGACAATTTATATATGGGATTTGGGCCCTTGGTAACCAACGCAACGCAGTGTTATTTCGGTTTCCATAAGGCTGTGGCATCACTCCTGTCGAGCTGGTCCATTCTGTCGATGCTCTTCTTCCAAACTTACCTACCGAAAAGAATATGGAAGTATAGGAGGATTCACGGAAGATGACCACTGCCCTGAAATCCTTTTTTGTGTCCCTTTGGAGATGCGGGGGCGGACGACTGCGTAAATTTTTGAATTTTGCTGACATGAGCTTCAACAAAACGTCTTTTATCGATATATTTTTTGTAGGGTCACCATTTGTGGTCATATTTCGTAAATCCTACTATACAAATACATAGGCACTTGTTATCTACTTATTGAAAAGTATAGTTCTGACCTCCGTATGACTTAGTGCACTCTCAAAGGGTCAATATGATTATTATACCCATAGAGGGCTCTGCACACACGTCTATCCTACCATAATGACCGTCATCACACGATGAAACCTATCAGCCACGGTCTGGCTTTTATAATGGCTTGTTGGGTCTAAACTCATTACGTAGTCAACAAAGTGTGTTTGACGCAGCGCAATCTATTCTTGGAAAATAAAACGTCCTTTGTCAATTCCACTAATTCGTCAACGAGCTTGTCTGACAAGGGTTGGAAGAGAAAATATTTGTTATAATTAAATTAATTAAAGATCCGTTGTATAAACATCTTAGAACAAACAGTGTTTGCTTGGTGGTACGTTGAAAAAATAAGCGCAAATATTTTTAAATAGGTGCTCAAATTTTGTTAGTTATATTTTCATCTATCGTCAGTACTAAGTTAACTCGCTTGTTCCAGTTTAAATAAAAAATAAAATAAAAATGCCGAAAAAGGTACTTTCATTATAGCTACAACAGTTTAATTAATATGGTTTCGGTATATCTGTGTGTGTGTGAGCGTCGGTGGCTCATTGGTGTGGACTGTTGCGTTCCGATCTGTAGGGTGCAGGTTAAAATCCCCCACGTTCAAATGTATTTTCGAATTTATATATACGTTTATCTGACGTTCTTATGGTGAAAAAAACCTGCGCACGCCAACGAAGGGATTCAATGGTTGTGCGTGAAATCGGCCAATCCACACTGGGCCCCTGTGCACGACTAAGGCCCTATACAGGTAGGGGGGGAGGGCACGACCTCAGTTAGGATATTAAATGAGTTGATAATGATATTATCTGTGTTCTGGTTTGTGTCATTATTGGACAAAAATTCACAGAATTTGATTCACAGATTAGCTACTGTACTATGAGTTGACCTCTTTTAGAGCGCACGGGTACTTTTACTATAGGTAACACTGGCGACAACGTTAATTTCACATAAGGTTCTTAAATGACAGCCAAATATTTTTTTCCATGAGATAAAATATTTCAGTGTAATATAATAAGTACAAATATGCGTCCCCGGGAGCTTTGAAATATACTTGGTGAACATGTGCCAAGAAACAAATGTATTATATTTTTGGGACATTAATAAAATGATTCATTTTTTAACAGTTTTATCGCCGAACAGTGATTAAATAATATAGTTTATTTTTAACACCGTGAACTTGACTAAATAAATAAGGTTTTTTTGGATAAGGCTAAGATACTGGTATATTCCAAACATTGATATATGACGTTGATCACTTCTAGATCATTGTATTCCTAAAAGATAATTGAAATTGTATTCATAAAATTTATGCGCATGAAACACGAAAAATTACGTACAACCGTAACGCCGATTATATATAAGTAGTCAGAACAAGAATAAAAGTGTGTACTTGAAACACAAATATTTCTAATCTAAAAAAGTAATAAAGTTTGTTTTTTTCTCCAAAACATGCTGTCGAAGTATTTTGTCTTACTTCTAATATTATGAGATCTCGTAATTGTCAAGTAAATAAATAATATCACGATATTATGTTCAAATGTTACCGCAAAATACTACAAAAGTAGTGTTGTGTAAATTGTTAACAAAGTTACAGCTAAATAAAGTGGTTAAATTAAAGTAACGTTATAAATAGTATTTGAAAGTAAGCTGTATTTATAACAGCGCACGTGGTCGATACAAACGTTCAATTTTAAACCCGCAGTCAATTAACATTAAATTTATTCAATTTAGCCTTTACAAGCACTTATTAGCGTCAAATGAATCTATCGCCTTTCCGGAAAAATAAATTCTGAATCACCAATTATTTTGTGAAATCTATTTTATCATTGGGTAGACATAATATAGTAAAAGTGACAGAGGTACGAAAAGTTTATGATATTATGTGATAATAAATACTGTTTGCTTCACTGCTTATTCCTAAGAGAAATCTCTTAGTAATAATCTGAGGAACATTTGGAGCAGAAAACCCACTCGAGCAGCGCTGAAGGTTCGGTTCAAAAACATCTAAACGATAAAGTAAAAACGGGTACTTCTTAGTGGACACTTGGTCTTAATCTTCTAGTATTCGCTGGCTGGCAGCAGATTCCAAATAATAAGAGTAATAATGCGTGAGGCTGAAATGATGATTCGTTTTTCCTTCTCTTTTATGCATTACCATGACAGAAGCAGTGTTGGAGGAAATTAATAACAGTAGGTAGTAATATTTTTCCGTCAATACGGCTCTTTGCCCGTCACTCGAGACAATACATGTTACTTTTGTAGCCAGTAATTACAGTGCCCTCATGCCGAAACACAGAAGTGCAAAACACTCCTATTTTACGGGACGATATCGGCACTGCGGTGGTAGTCAAATAGATGACTCAGTACGAGTCTACCACTTATTTCTTCTTCGCTAATGAATTCTTTGAAATCTGAATGCTCTTTGCATCATATTTTACTACGCATTCACAACACATATCTGCATAAACAATACACACGAGCAATGGATTGTTCCAAAGTTTCAACTGCATTAACCGATACGTGGCAACTAACGGATATTATTAAATTCACACGGCAAGAGTTTCGCAGACGCGGTCCCGATAGATTGCCCTCGAACAATTTTGATGGGAAGCCGAACCACGGCCTCTCCATTATTTTCCCGTCAAAGTGATTAAATAAATAGTCCCGTAGCACAGGTACGGAGTTATTCCGTAATTACGCGGCTTTATTGCCTGGACACGGCGCTGGAATGTTTTGGTGAGCACTAGGCTTATGCTGTGGCATATAAGTAGAATATGTGCTCTCCAGGCACCTTTCCTTTTGTTATGGTATCGAGAAAACAGATGCAGTATAGAAAGCGCCTCCTAGTGCCTTGATACCTCCTTACACAAAACACATCACTTAATTAAAGCTTGAAGCTAAAGGATGTTTATGTTTTCTTTATACATAAACATCCTGCATACAAAGTGCCATATGGCATCAAATATTTTTAATTCACTATTATTATTTGAAGTTTGGAGAACATAAAGTAATGGTTGAAAAGTTATTTAGCTTAAGTAAGGAAATAAATATTATAACAATAATTGGCTAAAAGATAAAACAAAATACTTCTACATACTAATACAAAATATTATTTAATAGAAGACATGCAAGTGTATGTAAAACTATTGGTAATAAATTGGAATTCGGTTTCATGCTCTTGGCGTAAATTCTCGGGAAAACTGTTTGGTACATATGGAATTCGTTTTCCTAAGATCCTGTCGCCGTAGTAGTTATTAATTTGAGGTACCTCCAATTTGTCATGAGACTACTCCGCGTGCTATGATTAACTTCTATTAATTAAATTAGATACAATTTGTATTGTTCAAGCTGTATTTTAGTGGAAGGTATTTGCTTATTTTAAAAAAATACATATATGAATAGAGAGTGTAACGAGGTACTAGGTATCTACTTTGTTATTGCCTCAAAATTTTCAATATACGCTTTAAATAAAAGACCATTGTTCTTATTTGAAGCTTATCCGAATTCATATTTTAAACTTTCTGTATCATAAAATATAATAAGTACAATTCAAATTTAAGATACTTACAAAGAAAGTAAGCATGAAGAAATATAAGGATTAGAAATTTTAAGAACATGACTTTATAAACAAACACAAACACGTATAATGAAAGAACATAATTTTTACGATCAGATTACACAGCGTTTTTGGTATTGATTGATATATGATTGATAAAGAGTTAATTTGTTAACATTAATCGATGAACATTAAAAATTAGAAAAAAACCTGTCATACCTACTATGAGTATGTTAATTCTTATAGAAAAGCAACTTGTCTATATCATGGTATATTTCCCTATAGGCATACACACACACACACAACAGACAACATTTGTGTGTATGTGTATGCGTGTGTATCCTATTACGAGTGGGTATGTTTGGGCCATGGTGATCGACATGGTTTATTGGAAAACTATTAGAAACTTTTAAAATCAAAAGTATGTACTTATAATAGGAAAATCTTTGAGACAATGCAGTTGGTTATAAATACGATGCGAGGATATTTACGATCCACGTTAAAACAGATTTAGTAATTGAAATATTTGATGTTTCTCTTGAAAAAGTGTCTTGTAGTCATAAACTCTAGCTGTTTAACAAGCTAGAGAATTGCGGACGTGATTCTATACTATGAAGCTGAAAATTTATGTTTGTGAATATTTCAGTTTTAAAATACTCTGACATTTATACACCATAGTGTATGGTCCTAAAGTAAATAGTGCTTATTTTGTTTCATTTTGTTGTTAATACATACATAAGGATACGTTTTACATAGATACATTCAATACGTGTTTTATGTTAGTCCTTTACAGAAAATTGACAGTTTAACAAATACTTTTCAAAAATTTTTGACCTGATGTTCAAAGTTCAAGACATTACACAGAATTATCCTATTCATAGCCATATCTATAGGTCATTCTTACGAATTGCAGCTTTTACAGCTTAGTAGGTTCTGAAGTTAAAGCATAAAGGAGACGCTTCTATTAGCAATAAACCTATTAATTCTTAAAACCCGTGATTTTCTTTATTACCTACAACATCCGCATCTTAATTTTATTATGAATGAATATTACAAATTTTATAACCAAGAATTACACGACATCAAACAATAATGGCTACTTCCCACTTCGTAAATTTCCCATTTCGTAAACCTCAAATAAATATCCACTCACGTTCATATAGCCACATGGATACTTAACAACGGATGTACATACTTATATATTTTTTTGTCAATTTGCACATATTAAACATAGAAATCTAGACTAATACACACTGACATATGCATGCAAACAAATATTTGTACCTACTGCCATGCTTCGAACTCGGAATCGGTATAGTAGCCG
>PQWD01002399.1:0-44761 GCA_019425675.1 Leucinodes orbonalis
AGGGAGGGGGAATAAAATTGGCAAGTATATTTTCGCCTGAAGAGTTAGGATTTTTATTCATATATTTACAAACTAAGGGTTGTATGCGGGAACAAGCTAAAGAAAGTTTTATTACTTTTGAAACAAAAAATTTACAAGTTTAGTAAGATCCATAACTTAATAAAAAACTAGAACAAGTAAGATTATCGTAAATTGGTAATGAAAATTGTAAAAATTTTTCGCTGTCATTATCATCAGACCACTGTGACGTAACGACGTCAAGAATGTAGTCATCATCAGCTCATTAAACGTCCCCACCGAGGGGCACGAGCCTACCCGTATAGGGTGACTGGGCCTTAGTCGTCCACGCAGGCCCAGTGCAGATTGGACGACTTCACACACAACCTTCGAAGCTCTTCGCAGGCGTGCTTGAAGGTTTCCTCACGATGTTTTCCTTCACCGTAAGAGCGTCGGATAACGTACATATATTTTCGAAAATTCGAAAATACATTGGTACGTGTCGGGATTTGAACCTCAGCCCCCGCGGTAGGAAGGCGACAGTCCACACCACTGAGCCACCGACGCTCAGTGGTATAAATGAAGAATGTAGTCACTGTAAGTAAATAAATATCCGCTAATATTTACACAGCGCCATCTAGCCCCAAATTAATCGTGAAACTTGTATAATGGGCATTAAACAACGGATAAACATACTTCAATACATTTTTTTGTAAATACATACATACAAACATACATGTTAATTCACACAAATGTTTAATTTTGTACGAGGATTGAACTCTTGGTGTAATAGCAAGTGATTACCTTGTTACGGTTACGGCACAACAGCTACCACTTGTCCTCCTCTTTACTTTGTCAGTACTACGCACAATTTGGCGGAGTAAATTATATATTGAATTCATGCCTTTTATATTGAGCTGAGCGGTGAGCTACTCGATAAGAGCGATGGTTGAGCGTACCAAAACTAGGAAGTGACACCCTGTGCTTACGTATACATACCTAATTATGATTCGCATACGAGCGCACGAGACCAATACGTTCATTTATAAGTATGTGTAAGTGTTTACTATAATTATGTTTAATCATATTGTAAAGGAAATAATATTGCGATATTGCGCTGATGTATAAAAAAAAGTAAAAATTACAGAAATTATATCCTACACTAAACTATAAAGTGTAAAAACAAAAATATTGATTTGTGCTCATATTTTATTTTTCGTGATATTATCATAGGGGAATTTATTTAGGCTATTGTCACCCACCAAGAAACACGATAAAATCAGTAAGACAATCAAATACCAACAAGTGCTTGCACTCTGCCAAGCAAATAACTACATGGCTAAGCTTATTGAGAGCACACAATGCTCGAGCACTCATGCAATAGAAGGCCCAAGTTTTGCAGTGAAAAGTATAACTACGGGCTGTTAAAGTGCTACAACTTCGTTAATTGCTAATATTTCTAAAATATTAAAAGCCTAAGGAGATTATTTAGATTTTTGTTTGAATATACCTTTCTAGACTAATTCAGTAGTTAAAATCTTTACCCACACATCGAGAACGTACGAAGCAGTACATTAGGCGCGCGATATAATTAATTGCTATCTAGCACACGTAGAATATACATATACGGACGTATATGTGTATTCTACGTGTACATAACCGCAAAGCTCGCCAAAAGCCCCACCTAAACTCCTAGAATTAGTAATGGCAGTCTGAACTACATTGGCGAAGTTCTTACGCTAATTAAACTATAGCTTATATTGCTTGGGGAGTTGTATAACCAAGTAAAGAAAGAGGTGTATTATAGTTTACAATTCTTCCATTGTAATTTTTTGATGTTTTTTTAAGGTGGGTTGTAAATAGGAATATAAAACAGTGTTGACCTAAATAAGATTTTTAATGAGTTTTTTCAGTGTTATTTACAATTTTTTTATCGATTTCTTTAACGTATCATTATAAACTTACACTTATAAACTTAAACCCCAATATTTTAATTATTTAATAATTATATTTAATTGCTTATTGGTTTAATTGATGTTGACTGAAATATTAATTATCATTATTATAGTATGCTGTTTTTTATTCCAGCATATTATTATTGACACTGACTGCGGGATTGGTTCACAAGTTCAAAGTCACTCAACGCGCAATGGAGCGAGCTATGCTTGGAGTCTCTCTTAGGGATAAGATCAGAAATGATTTAATCCGCAAGAGAACTAAAGTTACCGACATAGCCCGCCGGATCAGCAAGTTGAAGTGGCAGTGGGCTGGTCACGTATGTCGTAGAACCGATGGCCGTTGGAGCAGACGAGTTCTGGAGTGGAGACCGCGTCTTGGCAAGCGTAGCGTAGGACGCCCTCCGGCCCGATGGACCGACGACTTGCGGAAGGTCGCTGGTGGGAGCTGGATGAGAAAAGCGGAGGACCGGGATATCTGGCGCAAAATGGGGGAGACCCATGTCCAGCAGTGGACTGCGATAGGTTGAAGAGAGATATTATTATTGGAATTCATAATTGATCTCATCTGCAATTTATTGAAATAAAATTATTATGCATATCATCCACACCTCCAAATTTTACGTGTAACGATATTTTTAGTCACAATCGGACTCGCGAGTTTGTATTATTTCTTATCTATATTTTATTTTTCGACTTTTTAGACTATTCAACCTTAGGGATCGTATAATGGTCCCAAATTTCCGTAAGCCGGTGGAATAGGCAAAATCTTGTTGACGGATCGCCGGAAGTTTCTCTGATACCTCCTTGTTTAACTCCATGTTATTTATTGAAAAAGGTTAGCGATCAAAAACTTTTCAGTTGTTTAGATAGTAAATGGAAATTACCAGCATTATTATACCAGTTCTTCCAAAAGATAAATAACCGGCATTCTCCTACTTATAATGGATAAAAAATAAGTCCAGCATTGAGATTTGTTTTCTGATTCTAAGTTAGTACTAAAAAAAACAATGCATTAGCTGTTATGAGTTTAATACTCATGTATTAGATATATGCAGAATTGAACTGAGAAAATATGTTATCATTCAGCTACTCACCCAAATTATTTAACTAAATTCGTATCTTTGAAGTTCAAACGCAGCTTCTACAAAATTCCGTTTTTCTTCAGGTGACAGATCCTGATCTTCTAGTAGAATACCCACCAACACAGCACGCCCATGGTCTGCTGTCTACAGCCCTGGGATTGCGGGTACAGTCGGTCGGACTATGCAAGTCCGATGCACTGCGCGTGTGGCGCCCGCTTGGCGAGAAGGCAGTGAAGCTGTGGTGGGAAATAGCCAGTTAGCTGACAGCAAAGAAGCTATGCTTTTAGGTAAGGTTTAGATAAGAATTAATAGTATGTGTACTTAAAATTTGTTTAAACGCATTACTACTTTAGTAATCTTCAAGGTTATGTTACAGCGAATAAAATAAGTTATGGTATGGAAGTTTTAAAAATCGTGAAAACAAAAGTGCCTTTTTCAGCTGTGTTTTTGTTTTAATTCTCTACATGAACTAATGTAAGGCAATAAAAACAGTTATTGAAAGTGCATTATTCAATTATTACTTAATGAACACAGTATGAAAGGTTCCTACGTCTTATACGAAAAATAATTAATTTCATATCTTTTTTATACTTACACATTTGTAAGAAATTAAATTGTAATATAATACATAAGAACAATCATGGTCAATAAAAATAGTTTGCGAGTAACAAGCAAGCTCATTGAATAATAACATATTAATTTTTATATATATAACCACTTAGATGACCAATAAACTAGATTAAATTTGAAACAAATGTATGTACCTATATTAGAGATAATGCCCCGGGAAAATTACTACAACATGCAGTAGGGAATAACAGGTATCCCCCAGCTGAAGGGTTAAGGGCACGTCGAGCCTGTCTGAGGCTCCCCTCACTCACTCGGGGTTGCAACTGAAATGGTCACCACACTTTAATCATAATCACAGTCTTTTGTGCATCCACTTACTCTTTTTTAGTCTTAACTGTACTTTGCTATTATATGAACACAGTCTTTATGATTGATGCCTTTCGTGGTTTCAAACTTACATTTTATTTAAGATTTCATTAAAAATAACAACGTTTAATACCAAATAACAGTATATACTTTTTTTTAAGAATAAGCCGTTTATTTTTGTATGTATACAAAAATAAACGGCTTATTTATTAATACACGGCTTTTGGGTTTTTATATTAAAGGCTTCATTCTTATATGATTTGAAGCAAATGAAATAGAGTCCTTACTTTATTTCTACGTACTCAACACATCAATTGTATTTTGCGTTAAGTCTCCCCATGAAAAATTTGGAAGAAAATAGATGATTAGTGTGATTTTTTCTTTAAAATTCGTTAATTGGTAATATTAGTCTTATTAATATTGTGTACGAATCGCGTCACTTAAACAACCCAGTCGTTAATTCGATATAATTTCTTATGTTTACACAAAAATACAATCTATTAGATACCATAGAACACAGTTCATATTTACGAGTACTTTCATGCTCATAAGACATCATGACAGCAAACAAAAAAATTCGCGTAATTTCAATGCACTTTGAAATTAAATAGAAAATCAATTACTAAGCTAACACCTATGTAAGAGTCAATCCTATTCAAAGCCGAGGTTCTTGCTTACGACGTGCCGCCGAATTTATGTAATGAAACATATTTTCTTATTTTGAGACTAAGTGTTCACACTTCTTCGTGCTTATTTCGTACTGGCCGAATAGAATCTATAGAACACTATTAAAAAGAAAAAGTAAAAAGAGGAAGATCAATGTCAGACTGAAAAATGATTGTAAAATATTAATTTAATTAGTTCAGTTCAAGTGCGTTTGTAGGTACCGTTGTTTACTGTATATTTATAAAAATTACAATGTACAAATAATCCAAGTGCTAAGTTTTTATTTATTTATTCCTACAAGAGATTACAATCCAGTTTAGTACTAGTGCAAACACCAAGTTATTTATAGGTATTTTACAATGATGTTAAAAAAGTATAGATTCGTGATTTGCTCACAAAACAATCAAAAAAAGTGTTCCGAATGCAGTGACAGCACACATACACATATTTTAAATGATCGTACATTTACCTAAACAAAAGAGTGCAACTGTACTCTCTTCTGCGGTTCATTTTTGAGACACGGATGGCGTATCTATCTTTATATATACAGAATATTATTGGAATTTTACGTATCCCAATATATAGGAAACACAACTGTGGTATTTTGAGTGCCTGTATTTAACCATATTCCGCATTAAACCTTCGAATGCTATCGCACCTATAGAATAATTTAATAGCTCCATTCTGAGTGCTCGCTATCATAACAATGTTACGAACGGATGTCGATAGAGATATCCTAGACCATTAACTTTGTGAATAGTTACCTGCCCGTTAGTTATGTAGAACTTATCTTGGCAATAGTCCTTATGTAGCAAATGGTAACTGCAGTACGTGTTATACCAACCCAGTTTCAATTTGGTCCAGCTTGACTGATAGCTACTGCTAGTGGATCTATAAACTTAAAATAAAATACTGTTGTTGGGTACAGTCGAATTCATAAAATCAATGTATTTTAAAAAATCTTGTTAGTAAACAGAGGGAGTAGAATAGCTAAAGTATAATACTTGATTATAATTAGCTATCCTATTACCTTTGTTTTCAATGTTTATATCGTGTTAAAAAACATTCAGTAATTTAATTAGTAATCTGGGATTAATAAAATTTTTACAGAGTTATTAAAATAAAAATATAAAATTAACGTGAATTTAAATGTTTAACTGAAGTGAACTCAAATGAAGCATAACTGATAGTATAAATAACAGAAAAAAAAATATAATTTATCGCTGGTATGAAATCCTACGAAAAGTTATAAATTTCCTAGTAAATTAATAAATTTGCGATTCTGAATATTTTAAGGTGACATATATATAACTTCGCTATACGCAGTTTTGGATTAAGCTTTGAAACTTACTTGAAATCATCCCTTCTTATTGATAAGGATAAAAATAAGATCATGGTTAACGTAAAATGTGATGATTGGCTGAATTTCCTTCAATATAATGGATTGAAATGAGTCTTAGTTTTTGTTCTCATCATTTATTTACGCTTATTTTTGGGCTTGGCTGTACCTTGAAGCTTTTTTTGACCGAAACAAAAATGTATTGAATGAAAACACCAATCCCGAATAACGTGGGCATTTCTACGCCCGGGTTATAAAATGCGCTACCTGGGTTCATGTCTGTTGGACATTGTTTGATAAAAATTTTTACTTGCTTTTCTTAAAAAACCGATAATAATTTGAAATGTTTTGTGAAAACTTAACCTTTCGTAAATATAATTTAACTTATGTTTTGGTGGATTGATGACGTTGCGAGTTCAATTCTTTGAAATATAATTGGCCTTTGAATCTCCTCGCAGGCGTGCGCAGGTTTCTTCACGATGTTTTCCTTCACCATTAGTGCATCGGATAAAAGTACATATAAATTTGGAAAATTGGAAAACACATTGGTATGTGGTGGGATTTGAACCTGCAACTCCCAGATCGGAAGGCAACACTAATGAACCACCGACGCTCTCAAATGTCGATGTCAAAACATGTTCTCTGCGAATACCTTTAACTTCAAATGTACAAGGAATCTTGTTTGTTTCAGTGAGGAGCACGGGTACGGCAGCTACGCTACACGTAATACTGTTAACACTTTCCTTGACCTTATCCCTTAGTTCCGTAATACAATTACAAACGTGATAAATTATCTCCCCTATTTTATTAACATGATTATAGACAACCGTATGAGGTTGAACACTGCGGTTTTTAATAAACTCCAATCACTTTCTTTCCCAAAATATAGAGAAATACAGGCTGACTTGTAAACGTGAGAGCAAAGACCGACTTAATTTTGTGTTTTTGAGACTATTCATGTTATTGAAGTGAACAGGTCAACTGAACAAAGTCGAAATGTTAAACTAACTTTTCTTGTTAACTACTTTTAAATTGAAGTACAGTCACGTGTCTTTCGCTTCAGGCACGTTTCCAATGGCAGTTTTGTCACAAAAATCTTATTTGAATAATATAAACTGTTTGCTCACATGATAGAGTTTAAAGTCGTTAGAAATGTGTTTCAATTTAAAAACTTACAAGTACTTTTTAAAATGAATAATTTGAATTGAATAACATAATAACCTATAATAATTTAACCGCTAACACGAACTGTCAATTCTGCACTTGCATATATTTCGGTTCAAATCTACATTATTTGTGTTGAAATATGTTTCGTGTTGTTTTTAGTAGGTATATTTTAATAGGTAGTTAATGTTATATACTAGGTAAAATATTTTTTTTAACTAAAATTATAAGTCTTCGATACATATCTGTAACAGAATAGTGAATGCTAGTAATTGTATGATATTAAAATTGTTTCGCTTGTTTAAATACTCATGAAAGTCATTGTTAAAAAGATGTATAGGGTTTATATTTTCTCAAGGATATGCCATTTTGATTTGGGATTGGTCTCTGTTACTTCTGATTCTGTACATAATATTTAGAAACGCCTTCTTAGACGATAACATTTCCGATGTAAATAAATTATAAAAGATTACAAATTAGATAAATTTGAGTTTCTGTAAATGAATAGGTAATGTAAATTAAATGTAATTATTGATTTTTTATCAAGTAAATTATTGTGGTATACAATTATTTGTTTGCAAGTCCCTAGCAAGTTTGCAATAAGAATGGAATTAAATTTTTAAGCATAAGGTCTTCATTGAAGTATGTTCAACCAACATTGTTTCATGGGTACAAATTTATTTATTTATTTAAATGTAATAAAGTGTACATAAACTATTTTTAATATCGTTGATGGATGAATATGATATTATTTTCTGTACTTTTAACGTCAGTCAATAATATTAAAGTAATATTTTGCATGAACATTTAAAAAATTTCTTAATTTTTTTTAAATTATAATAGGTAATATTGATATTAAGACAAAATGACATTTAATTATAAATAAGAAATAAAAACTTCTTTTATAGAAAACGTGAAATACTTTAATGAAGACACACCAAATATTTTTTTGCGTTGTTGCCTCAGCGTGAAGTGGTTTTGTCATCGCGCTACAGTTTATGGAATGTACAATTTATGTAATTATTTTAGAAATGAATAAAAAAGGTTTTTTTTAAATCAGGATCCTTAAGTTTATTTAAATATTACTGGGAAAATACAACCACCATATTTTTCTCGCAGTTTTATAAAGTAAACAAGTGAATGCAAAACAACTTCATGCTAAGTAAGTTACGAATTTCGTGTTTTGTTTTGCTAAGCTCTCACAATATCAATTGTAAATAATTAGTACCATTTGTCGTTCGCTTTTGTTGTTAACATGATTTAGTCTACTTGGCATTATTTTATTGAAATATAAGGCAATTTGTTACTTTAGATTTTTATTTACACATACCTTTCCCTAATTAATTTTGATTGAATGGACCCATGCAAATGTTAAATAATATGAAAAATAAATTTGAAGCTGTTTTCCAGGACTAGCACAGCTAATTTATAAGGTCCCACGGCGGTACAGATCTAGAGAACATCGACTGAATTTTATGGAAAAAGAGGAAACCTTTATGATGCACTCTTAAGTTAAATCTTGATACGGAAGACAACAGAAAGTGAATTTAAGTAATTGATTTATCCGGTAAGATAGGTATGCTGAAACGACAAGGCATATAAACAAAGAACGTTATGTCGTCGGTCTCGGCTACAATCTTAGAATGGTAGTCATTAACAGAGTTCATCTTAACCTAATTAAAACTTGTTTCATATTATATTTTCTCTAACTCTCCAAAGTAAAGAGCTATACTTGTTACCAAGCTAAGTCATCATCATCATCAGCTCATTAAACGTCCCCACCGAGGGGCACGAGCCTACCCGTATAGGGTGATTAGGCCTTAGTCGTCCACGCGGCCCAGTGCGGATTGGACGACTTCACACACAACCTTCGAATCTCTTCGCAGGCGTGCATGAAGGTTTCCTCACGATGTTTTCCTTCACCGTAAGAGCGTCGGATAACGTATATATATTTTTCGAAAATTCGAAAATACATTGGTACGTGTCGGGATTTGAACCTCAGCCCTCCCGGTAGGAAGGCGACAGTCCACACCACTGAGCCACCGACGCTCAAGCTAAGTAAAAATCTAAAAAGAAATCTACAATAACCTTGCTAGTTACAAAAATGCTGCAGTAGACATTTTGTATCGGTTACAAAGAACATTTTGCTCCGTCCATTCGGGACAAATCGGGCACACTCGTACCTATCTCGAGGTTCTTTTGTCATCTACCCCACACTTGTCTATGGCTCTTTTGTAACAATCCATCCGTGAATTTCAGTCGTATAATAATAAAATCATGTCCGTATCATTGATAAAGATTTACTTGGAGTTGGAAAAATGTTATATCGAATCGTCCATTCTCTAGAACGATGAGACATCTAATTTTGTAAGCAAATGGAATACTGACTTTAAAAATTGTATTTGATTGATTAAAAATAAAGTTCTATCACTAAAAATTATTCACCGCAGTAAAATAAAGATACGAGGATTTTATAAAATTCACGAACTTTGATATCATGAGTAAAAATAAAAAATACAAAGATTATTCTTATTCAACTGGCAATTACCTTGAAAATAAGCGTTGGATGATCAAAAAAAATTTTTTACTGCTAAGTCATGAGTCCAAAGCATATTTTTCAGGTATTAGAACACTTTTGTTTTAAATTTCTTGGTTCGCCACATTGACATTTTATGAATATTTCGCGAATGCTTTTTGTTTCTCTTTGTTCTTTCTTACAATGGACTCTCAAACAAAGTGACCACGGTCGCTGGTTTTATTATGTTAAGTATACCAATATGATACTTGACATGTTCAGATATTATTTTGATTATTAGAATAAATAAAAATATAATACAGAAAAAAATTAAATGTGTTCCGTGCGTGAAGGGAACACACAGATTTGTACTGACATCAAGATTTAACATGTCCGTAGAATATGTTGATACATTGCAATCTCGTTTGTAATTACTGGTGGACTATAACCGAGTAGCTATAGAAGCGAGTTTGAATAGATACAACACGTGACATTGGTGGAATCGAATATACGGGTCTTCGTTACAATCCCCTACAGAATTATTCAGTCCAAATTCGCATAACTGGTAGGTATATGCCAGGCCGCAACGCCCTAATCTGAGATTAGAGTCACACTCGGGAATGGCCTTGGCTCGTTCTATATAAGATCCTTCTGCGCTCACACCAAGGGAATTTTCGCCCGACAGCAGTAGTCCATAGGTAAAACAGGAAACGTAAAAAACACTAATAGCCAAACTAAGATCTAGTAGTAAAATGTGTTTTTTTAAATCAAAACACTTTAATATTGCTTCAATATAGGCAATTGGGTCAACTTGACATGATACACTATCTATCATGTCAAGTTTAAACCACCGATGTTGATACACAAAGCGATCTACCGATACTTTATATCGAGTCTAAGTTCTAGTAAATGCAATATAAATTACAGAAGGTGTTAATAACTGTTCAACAATAAGTTATCGCTCAAACAACAGCTCACGATTTGACTTGTACACCTATTATTACCCTTGCCCTAAACACCTTAAACTAAACAGTTATTAAGTCTTTAGATATAAAGCAAACACTATTAGACTTTAGACTACTCGCGTGTTACCTCGTTCCTTATTAGATTATTCATAGGAACTGTGCGGTCTCGCACATGTCGCTGAGAAACTTTAGATTGGTTTAACTGTACCAACTACAGCATGAGTAGTCAGATAATTTTCAACTCTATATTATAATTGACTGGGCACAAATTTTGATAGCTTTGTCAATTACAGTTAATACGTCTCGTGTTTACTTAAAGATAGCTTAAGTAATATTTTAAAAATATAATTTATCAGGAGAAACCATTCAGGAGTGTGAAGTTTTTCTGGAGTATTTTACGTTTAAGAAAAACCAGGTTCCAATTAAAATATTACGGGCAATATAAATAAATAACAGACATGTTTATGCACACAAATGTTTGTACGCCTGGGAGAACCGAACCCTGGTGTAGTAGCCGACGTTTCGACCATTACACCAGGATGGGTCGTCAAAAATATTCCACTGAGTTGGCACGTAGATTTAGATATCCTTGAAATAAAAAAACAAGCTCGTTTGCTTTATGCTGTAATACCAGTAACCTATTTTTGACTAAAAGAAGAGTTCGGTAAAGAGAATCAATAAAAGTAATGAACTCATATCATGGTCTTTAATTATTTTAAATAATTTTCTTTTAAATAAAAGTCATAATTTTACATTGACTCTCCCAATTTTTAAAAAAGTTTGCGTAAAGCTTTCAATATGCACTAATCTTATTATCGTAAGTAATGTTTTAGATCATGAATTAAAACCTCAAAGTGTTTCGAACGTACCTTAGTGCAGTATGCGTCAGAATTTTGCCAGGTCTCTTTTTCGGTATTGCAATAAAATGCGGCAAGAACAGATGTGATTGTCAACGATTTTAAGAAAATATGGAATACTCTTATTGAAATTTGTTTGAATTCCTGCTTAGTTTTTTATGAAGGAAAGCTTAAATGTCTAGTTACTCCGAGGCTTAAATATCTTTCAAAATAAATTAACTCTACCTATTTTAAAAAATAATATTTAGTTTATGAATACCTAGGTTGAAGACAATATTTAATAAATGCCTTTGATATATCATAATGTTTTTATTCACTTTATGAATGTGGTCTTTAACCTGATTTCTAAATAAAGCTAATGCGAAAAATAGCTAATTTTGAAGCCAAATGAGACAAGTTTAATGCAAGATCCGCAGCTATTTGAACCTAGAATCTCGATAACACACGTCATCATCATCATCATCAGCTCATTAAACGTCCCCACCGAGGGGCACGAGCCTACCCGTATAGGTGATTAGCCTTAGTCGTCCACGCGGGCCCAGTACGGATTGGATACTTCAAACATAACCTTCGAATCTCTTCGCAGCGCATGAAGGTTTCCTCACGATGTTTTCCTTCACGTAAGAGCGTCGGATAACGTACATATATTTTTCGAAAATTCGAAAATACATTGGTACGTGTCGGGATTTGAACCCCAGCCCTCCCGGTAGGAAGGCGACAGTCCACACCATTGAGCCACCGCGCTCTCAACACACGTGCTTAATGAAAATTTTTGACGACACCCGGCTATCTACTATAGTAGCTATAAGTAGACAATAGCAAAGTGTTTTCAAGTATTTACCTTTTCTATTACAAATATTATGAGAATTTTGTCAAAGCCAACTGTAGTACTTTGTAATTTATTTTGTTAAAACTAAATTTTGTTAGTTTTATTAAACTAGGTGTTTTAGTTTAGTTATACTAGGTGGTAGACTCAATTCTGAGTCGTTTAGGTACGTACCACCGCAGTGCCAGGTATCGGCCCATGAAACAGGACTGAATTTTTTGTTTCGGGATGAGGCCACTATAGCTAGTAATATTACGCAGCGGGCGCAGTGCCGCATTGATGGAGAATAATAACTGCCGATCAGTTGTTGGTATCTTTCAATGTCGCTCTGGCATGGTAAGGCGTACCATTTACCACCGGCGTCCTGACCGTCATGTACACTTATAAAAAAATATTCGACAATCTTAACGGAAGCCCAATGGAAGGCTCATGAAACGTAATTTTAAAAGGGTCAAGATTGCCCTGACAACCTTGAAGGAATAAAACACTCAGTATATGCTCTTCCATATATAATAAAAGAAAATATTACTATTAAATAAACCAATTAAACACTATTTGATACTGAGTGTTCGATAAGCGCATAAATTTTAATTATGATTATGAAAATATTGATATGAATTTTGATTTTAAAGTAAATTTCGATTTGATTATTGGTCCAATTGATGTTGACTGAAATAAATTAATTATTATTATTATAATTGCTCATATACTAAAATAAGCATCCTAATGCACAGCTCATGTTGCCTATTTTCGTTTTATTTTGACAAAAAAAAGTACTATGAATCTGGTTGCTGACATAATGAAAATCATTCGGTCGATGCCAAAGCGGTCTAGTTTCTATTGCATGTCGATGAACCTTACTTCCCAAAATTTAACACTAGGAGGTATTCTGAGAAAAGTATTTGTTATTCATAAAGAACGTCAGTATTCGTATTTTCGTATATTTGTCAATCTACCAGCCTTCCTACGGTATTTCAAACGTCTAGGCGTGTAAACATCAATATTTAGCCAAGCGTCACCGATTGAAAACTATTTCTATTATATGTCAAAATTATTACCTATGCATTATTTTGATACTTTTATAACAATTTATTTAAAGGTTTAAAATGATGACTCATGTGTATCAACTACCACATGGAATCCTCAGGCAATACAAACATTTGTGTACATAAACGTTTCTGTTTATATTGGAAGAAAATAAATAAAGTCATATTTCAGTTACCGTGAAACTTAAGACATTGCGTCTACCGAGAAAAAGTAGCGTAAGACCTCCACAACCCCAAAAATCCTGTCGGTCCATGCGCCAAACACACTGTATACGAACGTAAGCAATTTCAGTAATACTTTTAATAAATTCACATTCCTAGTGGCATCGTTCGAAGAAGTTCTTGCTGCCTTTCCTAGTTCTTATGACCAGAAGGTATTTCAGGTATAGTAATGTGAAAAATCCCTCGTAAAATTAATTAAATCATTTTGTATTGTTTATTTTTTCTAGTAAATCAGATTGAAACTGGACATCTAATGTGTAAATATTATGTTTTAACTATTTCAGAACAATAGTTACTAAACGTAATGGAATGTTGTAATTATATTTTTGTTTGTAACTGAAGGTAGTTTTAATAATATTCTCGAATTGTTAGTAAATCAACGCATGGTTGACTAAACTCGATGTCAAAATATATTGCAAGTATGTGAGCTATAGTCTATCTATAGTATCATGACTTGACGAATAGAGCGTATTGGTAGCTTGGTAGGTATGTAGAAGGATGCATCTCAGGCGGGTGAAGTTGATGATGATTAATCTTTTGACTTTCGACTTGCGAAAGAAAGCTGGATGAGAAAAGCGGAGGACCGGGATATCTGGCGCAAAATGGGGGAGGTCTATGTCCAGCAGTGGACTTCGGTAGGTTGAAGAGAGAGAGAGAGTTTACTAGTCCATTCAATTTATTCATATGCCTTATAGACTTCATAGCACAAAGCCCAATGAACTCACAGTTAGGTAATGCGCACAAATGCAAGTATATTTATTAACCAACTTACAATCTATTCCTATAGTAAATACAGTGCGCATTATGTCCCACTGCAGCAATGAATACCGTAGCGTAATCGTAGAAGTTGGCTTGAATAAAAATATTGACAATCTCACATGCAATGTACAATGCTGAACACTAAACCCGCGAATACTGGGCCACTCGGATTGGTATTATCGCACACGCAAACTCAAATTTACATAAAACGACTGGTACGAGATTCATCAGTATAATTGCGTAAACACCGCCATTATTTGATCCGCTAATTCCTGTGTGACATTGTGATGCCGCGACGCCGAGTGAAAAATTGAAGCTCCTAATTAAATGGACTTAATGAAGCCAATCGTTGGTTTGCGATGTAAGAATTACTGCCGTACAACGTAAATACAATGTGTAATACGAGCTTGGTTTTTTATTGTAATGAGTAATTATACTTTGTCTAATTTTTTATGAAATTAATCTGTGGGTGGGTGATGGCCGATGCCTGTCGAGGCATCAGCTTAGATGTGGATATTCCAGAAGCAGTCTCTGTGACTGCGGAGCCCCTCAAACAATGGAATACCTACCTAATTATCTACCCTATCTTACCCGAACTGTCTATCATCGTGCAGTTTCCGGAACTTCTGAATAACAAATGAAGTGGCTCAATATTGGTCGCATCATCGTGTCTATTTTATTTATCCATATCGACTTGATAAAAAAATGGCTAATCCTTTAGCCAGAAATATAATGAACTAGCTTTTTCGCGCGACTTTGTCCGCGTTTAATAGTTACTTAAAGCTTTAACCCGCTTTCGTTGAAATAGGCGAGTTAAAACTTCGATATCTCCTAAGATATTCATTTAAATTGAACGATGTGAAGGGCATTTTGTGAAATACCTACTTGTGATGAATAACGTTTTTATTCTGATAAAGATTATTATCATATTTATGATATTAATCCTTATCCAAATATCCTTCCTTCGCACATAATGCATTATTTTACAAAAAAAAAAATAGGTAAAAATAAGGTTATAGTGAAGAGAGACATAATATGCTGTCGCAGACATTTTTTAGACCTGTTAAAGGGGAACAATATTGTCATAAATTACTTTTGCAAATATTAAACCGTTGACGCAGAGGAAGCATAGAACAGGAAAAAAGCCCCGATTTTGAAACATTCTTCATTGTTATTTATAATATTAGTATGGATAACATTATTTAGGCCAAAAATAATTTAAGACAAATATTTTTAACTACTACAAATAGTTTTGGCTCTAATTGCCTCCGTAGAATCTGGCTTTTTTCTTCAGGCCAGGTTTCTTGTATCCAATATTTGTAATAAAATGTAAAAGGATTAAATAACGATTGTTATTTGTTAAAAATAAGTCACTCGTTTCAAAGGAACTTATAAATAGCACAGAATGTTGTTGAAATATTTAGCACAATTACGTCACACTGCGTGCAATGCGACTCTGACAGTTTCAAACAGTGGAGAATACTTCGTTTTAGCATTTGAAAGGCGTCGGAGTTAACGCAACAATGGCTTATGATTTTCCGTCAACTGGATTTAAGACAACACTTTAATGAAAATGCCGCCGTCACTAGACGTCACGGAATTCTCGCTGAAAGGAAATACTTGGTACGGCGAAAATCCATTAAAAGACAAAATTTATGGAACTTTCAAAAGTGCGATTCACAAAAGTGAAACTACTTTTGTGAAACGCACTTACTTTGCGTAGGTGTGACATGAAATGATTCGTAATGTTTATTTCATTTGTAAATAAACAACAGTATTTGGTTGATTCTATACAACATCTATTTTGGGCAAGTACAGTTGCAGCTGCTAGATAAGCAATCTGTGTGTCCCTTTTACTTCATTAACCTATATATACAAAGAAAGTTTGAACATTTGGCATCATATAATTCACGAATAATTTTAAGAAGGTAAATCACAGAATTTCTTCATCAGAAGAATATTTATTGAAAAGTAATCATATACACTAAAAACATTCTGAATTTGGCCTTTTGTTTTAAGACGTCCTATAAATAAACAAAAAAACCTTTGTATTATTACACATGACCCCACCAGTGCTACATTTTCATGAAATAAAACCCAAGATTATCAAAGGTTCTATAAGATTCTTCACAGAAATTTTGTTGCAAAATTTCACTGTATTTATTGTTGACACACAGTTCTACGTTTATCCAAATAGTTCTTTGTGCCTAGTCGAGCGTAAAAGGATGCATTAAATTTCCTTCAGCCTGATAAAATCGGGGACGGACTACGACCGTCTTCCGCCACACTTTTTATTCGCTCTTTATTCAAATTGACACGAAGCTCCCGCGCGTAAAACCGATAGCAAGTTTGGTGGCTCAGCATGCGATAGGGCAATAGCCAGCCAATGTCCAGATAAACTGATTGCTACTGCCCAAGTCGTTTTGTCACGCAATATGTGTTCCAGTGAAGT
The DNA here is from genome assembly GCA_019425675.1 of Leucinodes orbonalis. Taxonomy (NCBI): domain Eukaryota; kingdom Metazoa; phylum Arthropoda; class Insecta; order Lepidoptera; family Crambidae; genus Leucinodes; species Leucinodes orbonalis. Next base: position 16,785 of record PQWD01002399.1, read on the forward strand.
CCGATAGGCCGTTTTAAGCTGTCAATCTTATCCTTTTTAACAAATAAAAAGCGGAACATGGCCTGTTTATTTTACGGGCTTTACTTGAGCTCTTTTTTATGTAACAATAAATATGTAAAAGTATACATTGATTTTTATTTGTATATTGATATTACTGTGAGAGGACTCACCCAATGACTTGCGTAATTATGAGGTTTCATATCGTGACTATTGCGGTGGTTCTATACGTGCTGGTGGAAGACCAGAACACGTCTCTTTGTATTAGTCTGGGGTATGGTTATTATTATTACGCTTATCAAAATATAAGGAAGATATTTTCAACATTTCCGCTATAATAACAAATAATTTATTAGTACATTGAACTAGTCGTTCCATGATCTTTTAATATGAATATTGAAAAGCTTTATTTCAAATTATTAAAATAAGCCAACCAATCACGATCCAAAATTAATCTGGATAAAAATGGATAACAATTTCCCAAGACCCGGATTTTGGTATTTAAAGTTCAGAATTGAATGATATCAGGCGTTTAATGAAAGGTTTGTAAATCTGTAAGAATTACACTGTAAGTGATAAAAAGAATCTATGGCTAGGGATTTACACAATATGAGAAGAGTGTTCACAAAGAATGTAATTTGACACATATGCCGCCTCCACAAAGAACCAAATATGAACAGGAGTGGGATAGCTGAAATTACAATATGTTACTTTCCACGTCTTACGTCTCTATGGCCATGGTTATTATTAACTAATACCAATTATTAAAATTCAATCAAACTTCATATAGTTTTGCGACGACTATTTTTATTTTGAGGTTGTTGTCACGTATATTTGAAAAGTAAGTTAAGAGTACATGACTTTAATGAAAAGATGTGTGTGACGTAAGTATTCACACTCGTTATCATGGTCATCATCATTTCATCCTTTGGACGACCACTGCTGGACATAGGCCTACGCCAATGTTTTCCATATGTAATGATCTGAGGTGACTCTCATCCAGCGCTTTCCGAGGACCTTAATCAGGTTATCCATCCATCCTGCATATACTCGTCTAAATATTTATTTATATTAGAGTTAGTCATAGGTGGTGTAGAATCAGGTAACCGTAAGAACAAACGTAAACACGCAGAACAATTCAAGAGACATACTCAACGAAATTTATGAAAAAAAAATACACAGTTTTTTATCGTAATCTGATAGTGTATGCATAGTATCTCATTTCTACTTTATAATATTCTGTTCCTTTAATAAATAATAAAATGTGTATTCACTACGTCATTTACTATTTTTCTTTTCATCTTTAAGATCTTTTCGTTATTTCGTTAATCCCTAAAGAAGGATCATGAAACATGACTTATTATATCGTAGATGCGTAGTAAGATAATAAGGTTGTCTAATATAATGCCTTTAATATTTTTCATTTTAAAATGAAAGAAAAATAAAGTCTAGACTATTTAGGAGTTTAATGTTGGCATTATTTATTCAGTCAGTAATAGCTTCACATTGTTATTAGAACGGCAAAACGCGTTTGTAATTGAGTCCAGGATTGCTAAAAAGAAATAACAGGAGTTGAATTATTCATGAATTCGCGAATAAGTAGTGTAATGAGATTTGGTTTAAATCTCCCATCGTTGCTTACTCAAGATGTGTTTTCTTTGAAGCACGAAACAAACAAAGTCTTGTTTAAATTATTTTCTAAAAGCCACTTAGTTTTACGAAGCGGATCTAGTCAAACTTGGACCAACAAATATAAACTTGAAAGAAAGAAGGAAAGAAAGAAAAAAAGTATTAATTTAGTAATAATAATTGTTATTATTATAATAAAACAACTTTTGTGTGTGTGTTTCGAACACCTAACAAGAATCTTGAATAGAGAGTTCTAAAATTAACGTCAGCTTAGTAGGTTTCTGATTAGAAAATTTATAAGCGATTCATGTCTTAATTATAATTCTATATCATATATATACACATTTGATAAATTTACAATTAGAAAGGTATAAAGTACGAAATGTTATTACCAAGGTTATGTACGAGTATGTATACCCTGTACGTTGGTTAGGGCCCCTTAAATATACATAATCAAATAATGTCTCAAATAAAAACTAATTATAGATTTTAAATTACTATCACTATTTGATTTTATATAAATCCATACCTCAGTTCAAATACACAATTTCCATTTACAAGCGGTCACAAACAAACGGAAAACTAAAACGGCCTGCCGAACAATTGGGCACATCTGTATCTCCTTAGGTACAAAAAGCGTAGTCCTAATTCTGGGCCACAAACTGCGCCTTCGTAAGTGTCAAACCGCACGAAGTAAATCTCGCTTTTTATTATGGCCGGTCCGTGTGAAAAAATGTCCTCCACAGTATCCTCTAAGACCATGATCAATGGGCTGCGGTCACGCTAGTGGTCACGCAAAGCCAATACCTTCGACTCCTGACTGGCTTTTAGATGGCGAACATAAAACATGTCTCGCCAAAGTCACGATTGTTCATTTGTTATTGGTCGCTGTCGCTAATTATACTAACGAGACACTGATGTCTCTTTAATTACTCGTATAGGCTATCGCTCGTTTATTTCTTTTAATGTCGTAATGGTGTTTTATCTTGTCTATAATTATGAACGTCGTTACCTCAACAGATTATCGGTTACAAGTAGTAGTTTGTACTGGGGAACAAAGAACCCAGTGCGGATTGGACGACTTCACACACAACCTTCGAATCTCTTCGCAGGCGTGTATGAAGGTTTCCTCACGATGTTTTCCTTCACCGTAAGAGCGTCGGATAACGTACATATATTTTCGAAAATTCTAAAACACATTGGTACGTGTCGGGATTTGAACCTCAGCCCTCCCAGTAGGAAGGCGACAGTCTACACCGTTGAGCCACCGACGCTCGTGTATGATTTAACTGATGCAAAATCAAATTGAATTTAGTACATGTTTGTCCTGTTTAATATAAAATCTTTCTACTGCAATAACACATCTTTCTTTGTTTTAGAGTAAATTTTCGATTAAAAAGTTAACAAACAGAATCACTAAATCTTGGGGCAAGCAGATATTTTTCAACATAATATTAAATTCCATTTCCTTATACGCATTTGATCAATAGTCGTTCAGCATAATAAGATTCAGTGACGGGGAATTTGGAAAGTCCATAACAAACTACACATGAACGTATTATAATAAAGGGAAACGTATATGTAAATACCTAGAAACGTATGAAAGGCCAAGTTCCACAATGGTGCTTACACGGTCTTAACAGCACTTAGTGGTAAACTGACACCTAGGAATGTACAGCTTTTAGTTTAAATTGTTACGTTTTGGTGTGACTTACAATAAACGAATGTGTGTAAATGTATACGTAAGAGAAGTGATAAGTCATTGGAAAAGTGTTACCCCTTAAAGTCATGAAATTGACTATCGATCTGAATTCAAAATACATATTATAACTTTACATAAAAATTTAACTGACGTACACGGACGTTAGTTAAACCATAAGCAAACATACAAGATCATAAATACCTGTTGTTATGTGTTAATATGAATATACGGTGTAACAGAAGACGGATGACGAGACCGATGTGACGATAGATGTGTGGTATGTTAAAAGCAAATAATATAAGGAATAAGCAAACTGCATGGATCAACTTTAATTAAGATTTCTATTTAACAACCGATTTTGGGCCCGGGACCAGAAAAGATACACGAGGAGAGCCTGCACTTACATCTTCTTAACACACTCTCATAATAAAATGGCATTCCATGGATCCTTTAGATATGCTGCCTCGCGTTTTTGGAATCCAGCCGCCAGTTAAATGATAAAAAGATACACGTTTTTTAAGGTTACGCCTAACCTTAATTTTTTTTGTAGCAAATATGCTTTGAAGTCGTAAAAAGTATGAATGATTAAGTCAGAGGGCTGAGAAGATTGAAAGGTAATGAATATGTAATTAATTAATATTTTTGTTTACTTGATTTAAAGCATTACTGATGTTTCGTTAATAATAAGTGGGAAAAGTCTCCATAAAATTTACTGGCCATTCCAAATTTTGTACTAAAATGTATGTAATACTCGTATAAACATCCATAAATCAAGAAAAAATAGTTTCAAAAACGGCATAGTGGAATAAGTAACTTTTGTCGATATATTTAATGCGTTTTTGTATAAAAATACTTCAATATTATGGTATATAGTACAAATGCTTAAACTATTATACGCAGTTACCGTATTAAAAAAGAACTCGAATGAACAATTCGATATAGCATTGTAATACTATGACAGTTGTAAGTCACAAAATACGTAAGTGTGTACGTTTGTTTACCCTCAGTCTAACCTTTCCGATCGATTTAGGAAAACAAGGGGTCGTTGGGTTTGTCTGAATATTAAAAGTGCTCTTAGTCATGTGTCACATTGGTTTCAAGCAATTGATACAATATTAAAACTACAATTATGTCTTTGATATAAGAGTGTACCTATATTAAAAAAAATATATGTTCTAGTTTGAAATCTAAATTTTAAATCAGTTACTTTGAACTAGGGTAAATTTCTGTGTATACTGTGTATGAATAATCTAGACCTCTACTCTGAAACATGCATATCAATGTATGGACCTTTAATAAATAAATGTCATTGCACAAGTATTGGTTTTCTCAATTCATCAGTAACATGGAATTCAAAGATTCATATTAAATGGTTATATTGAGTACTGGCAACCCACTTCCGCTTGACACGGGTACAATGCTGATACTGAATATACTATAGAAAAACTGTGAACGTTGTATATAAAATATTATTTTGATAAATTTCGTAAAATCTATGACATCACATTAGAAATCTCAAAAATGTCAGTATTTTTCCACTATTTAATAAATGCATACAAACCTTCCTCTTCAAGCACTCTATACATTAAAGAAACCGCATCAAAATCCTTTGCAAAGTTTTAAAGATAAGCATACATAGGGATATAGGGACTGAGAAAGTGACTTTGTTCAATAGAAGGTATGTACTGAAATATTCAGTATTCTTTCTATTTAACCATAGTAAGTTGATTCAAATAAACCTAAAATTGCATGCCGAACAAATGGCTTTAATATCACATTGTACCACTAGACTTCAGATCCATATTTGTATGCTTGCCTACAGTTGGAATAAATAATTTTGATATATATTAAAATTTTATTTTTATATTCAGAGATGATTGATTTTCCATACATAAATGCAAGTTTTTAATTTAACTTTCCAGATTGTTAACAATATAATACAGAAATATGTAAAGTAGAATGACGATAATTAATTGTGATTTATTACGGTAAAAGTTGACTGACCACATGCAACTAGTATTAGTAAGATATTATTTCAATATTGACTTACTTAGTCCTGATTACACTGATGATAATTACTAAGGTATCCTGGTTCTCCTCATTTCATATTCACCAGCAACCTAAATGACTTTCCTAAGTCAACGGTCCATAGGGATCTGTAATAATAAAAGTAAAATGCTGTTATTTTTATAAAATACTACTCGTACATATTCTGGATAACTTTACAAAGTAATCCTTTTGAGTTTTCCTATGTTGGGTCTGCGATATTTCCAGCTTCGAATTCGTTACCCCAAATACGATGTAGAGATTATCTGATATGTTTTTTTCGATCCAGCCTACGCTTTTCTGTTATTATAATACCGCTGAAGATAGTTTTTCTCTGAATACAAAAAAGATAATCTCTGTCTTCAATTTTGTAAATTGCATACCAGTGAATTTTATGATAGTCCCTATACCATAAATTAAAGTGAAGAGTTTATTTGTAAAAAGAAAATTATTTTTGTTTTATATTAATATTGTACGTATTATTCTCAACTTTGTTTCAGTAAATATTTGAAAGAATTCTAGTAGCGGCTTGATTTTTATTTATAAAATGTGCTAATTTTTTTTATTTTAAATATGACACCTTTGTCTATAAATTTTTAGCAACTTTAGAATAGTCATTATATTTTACAGATTTCTATTCAAAATTTTTAATATTCATTGTTTTTTAATAAAAATGAAATGACTTTCATCAGTAAAGACCTCAACCTTCCCTGAATTCTTCTTTTATATTATTAAAGTACTAGATGGAAAGTATTTGAAAAAGGAATGGAAGTATTTTGATAAATATTGTATAAAAAACAAACCACTAGGTTTGATCGTTAAACAATATATCATTTATAATTAAACACATACAATATAAATGACACATCGTGTACAACGTTATATTGCTTCGCATTTCACAGTCGGTGTCACAAAAAGTGACGTACTAATGAATGCGAAACAAACAAAAGGCTCGGCAATCCCGCACTCTGTGACGTGATTACTAGCTAATGACGTCACGGCACATGTTCATTGTACGAAAGACATTTTAATGAGAACGGAGTTGGATCCTCTCTTCTTGCTCCCGCTTTCTACTGACTACAAATTGCTGGCTAAATTACTTATTCGAACATATTTCTAGTAAAAAATTAAAAAAAAAATTTTTTTTAGTATCACTAACATTCACACAGCACCATCTAGCCCCAATCTTAGCATTAGCCTGTAATATGGATACTAAACGACGGATAAACATACTTATATACTTTTTTGTAATATATTGTAAATATAAAACATACGAGACCAAAACAAACAGGCATGTTTATGCACACAAATGTTTGTACTTCCGGGGATCGAACCCTTGGTGTAGTAGCCGACGTCTCAACCGCTACACCCAATTTGCTACAGATAAAGTGATTTGTTAATTTTAAGGATTTTCATAATTTGTTTGTGTGTCATTTGTGGTGAGAAATAAATACATTTTATTAATATTACATTTCATTCGATTTTGAACTTTGATTTTCACTTATATTAGCTTAAATATTGTCATTGCCTGACCTGTAGGAAAAGTATCTTTTCTATTAATATTATAGCTATTTGTAACATTGTATTTATTCTTTCAATCTACCTGTTCCCAATTGAAAGTAATTTATTTAAATTTTATGTTGGAAAAATGTAAAAACATAAAGACTAAACTAGATGTTTTAACACGTCCCCTAACCTTCTTCGTTAATTTCATTGGCATTATTGTATTTTTGCTACTTAATTATCATTTTGGTTTTGTACCTCATCTATTCGTATACACAAAAAAGGTCAACTTTTCATACGGTTGATTTATGGTGCACACTATATGAATTCATTAATGTTGCAAATAATGTGCTTGGATCTTTGTTTGGATAAAAGCTCTGGTTGTGTCCAGATAAGATTGCGATTTGCTTTGAACTTTATAATCATGGTTCTTCTTTTGACATTCAAGAAATCGGTCTTAAGTCTTAGGCCCTTATTACAAGACTCAAGCGTTGATCTTTACTTAAGTAGTATTAGAAAGAGATAGCGCTCTATACGATAAATAGCACCATCTCTTTCCAACTCAATTTTAATAAAGATCAATCAATTTAAGTAGAGATCGTTGCGTTCTAGAATACGGGTCTTAAAGAGTTACTTGCTTCTTATATATTATTACCTGGAACTAAACAAATTAAAACATTTAACTACGACCTGAAACGTCGCGTTAGTAGCCATTTATAAGATTTAATTCCACCCAACCGCTTTATAACCGGTCAGTGTGCTTTCAGAGTATGGACTGATTAATGGATGAATTTAGAGTGTCGTGTGTGCATGTGGCAAATTGTCGATGCGACGGGAGAACAGACAGCGGGTTACGCGCTGACTGGCTAGTGCGCTAATTCGGTATTCGATAGCTGTAGTTTTTGCTTTCGACTCTGTGTATACAGAGTCAGCGTTGTACATTACAGAGTTCTTGATTAGACTAAGCGCTATAGCCAATAACGTAGTAAGCTTTGATGGTATTAATCAATTTAAGGTTATAAGCGATTTTTCTTATTTGTAGAATAATAATAATATCCGAGGAAGGACCCTGCCAAGTGATAGTAGCATTCTTGCCTTGAACTTAGCAAGTTAGGTTAACGATTAGTAAGATATGAAGTTGCTTTTTTCCTGCACTTGTATGTTCTTCGTAGTATTGTTCTCTTTAACATAGGTACGTTCCTTTTTTATATTTATTTATTGTGTTTTAAATCAAAACATCATGTTGTGTAAGATGCTCAATATTTTGTTCCATATTTGACATTATCTTCAACGAGTAAGTGCTTCTAGTTATAAAAATTCAATTTTAATTTTGCACAACATTTTTATTTACATTATGCGCCTGCAGAACTATCTAGCTAACATTAAACTGATAGTATGGTTGGGGTAACAAATATAAGAAGCAATCACAGTGAGTGCACTTTTGAGAACCGCAGCCGGTTATTTCTAAGGATGTCTCTTGAATTTCCTTTGCTCTAAATTTCTCGACATGTTTCTTACACACACTGTTCCTTGTTAAATTGCAAACTTGAGAGTACCTAGTGGTTTCGCAACATGATAAACAAGAAATCAAATCCATGCCCGTGCATTGCTTTTGAAGCGATTCATCACTTAAAGTACCTATTAAGTTTAATCAATAATCGAAAGTAGATATAAATAAATAAATGAATTTCCATCATCATTCACTAGTGTGAAGTGTAGATGACGTAGTCGTCATCTAGTCCAAAAAATAAGCTTGCGCCTGTAATGCGGATATTAATAACGGATAAACATACTTGTATTTTTTTTTGTAAATACATACAAATTATACATAGAAACACCCAAACCAATACAAATAGACATGTACATGCACACAAATGTTTGTAATGCCCGGGGAATGAATAAGCACAATATATTACAAGGCTTACAGATGGAATTGAGTTTTTGTTATTTTTATTAGTGTTATTAATAGTTAATTTAACTTTTGGTTTAGGTATAAAATAATAAATATGATGCCAACTGAATACAACGGAATTGAGCTTGTGTTATTTAAAATAAAATGAATTTTACTGATCGAATAAACAAAATTTAATCAAGACTAGATGGTAGTTTATTTACTGCTTCTTCCGACGCATCTGTCAAGCGCGGAGATTAGGGCTAAACATTTCACATTGGTGGAGAAGGGTGTGTAACCAGCAGTGAACTGCTGCAAGCTGTTTACTCTTAGTTCTACGAGTATAACAGCCTTAACGTCTACTACTTGCCTGATGATTTTTATCAGTCAAACGTATCAAGTAATGTCGTGTTAAATCCGATAAAAATACACAAAACAAACTGTAAAAATGTCAACAAATTACTAACACAAATTACTGGCATGGCGTAACACGTTTTTAGTGTAAACAGAAACGTGTCTGGGGCAGGTGTGAGTGACAGTGTCCCTTAAGTGCTGACTATGGCAACAACCATTGTACACCCACCGAGGTCATATGGAAACATTCTAAGCATTGGACATATCGATTAGTTTATTGTCAATGACACGAAATCAAGTAAACTCCCTGAGGGTTGGCACAACAAGTTATCCAAAATTATGTAGATTTCGGATCTCTCGCAAAACCAAAGTATTGTTGACACAGTTGGAGATTCTGCTGATAAATAAAATCCTAATACTTAAGCTTCTGAACAATAATTATGTATCCATAAGTCAAAACTCAGCGATTCACCTATGGTGAGAGGCGACGTTGCAACTATTGAGATAAGCGAATTTACGGCCAATTCGCCATCTGGTCCCCAGGCGGTTCGCGAGGAGACCTGCATGAACAATTTCAAAACCTGTCTAGAATATTTCAAAATGGAGGTGATATTGAAACGGCTTTAGCGGTTTTTGACGTTTTGTATAACTTGACACTTTGATTAGGTCCTTTTGGATAACCTTTATGTTAATATGTACTTGTTATAAGCGTCGATGGTTCATTGGTGTAGACTGTTCCCTTCCGATATGGAGGGCGCAAGTTCAAATGCAGCCACATACCTATGTCTTTTCAAACTTTTGAAGTTATTTTAGTTTTAGTTTATCCGACGCTTACGGTGAAGGAAAAAGCATCAAGCTAACGGGCAGCGTGCCCTCGTTGGGTACATGATAAAGCTGATGGTGATACTGATTACTTCGGGGAACGAAGCGTAGGTCGACCTCCAACCAGATGGACTGATGAGTTGGTTAAGGTGGCGGGTAGCAGTTGGATATCAAATCCGCTTGGAAATCATTAGTGGAGGCCTTCGTTTAGCAGTGGAAACATGATGCTATAACGATGATGAGGGTTCGCATATACTAACAGATTTCGCGATCATGACATTGGGAAAAGGCTTTTTTTATACTCTCAAAAAGGTTTTATGGATTATCTACTGACACTCACACAGCTCTAGTCCCAAACTAAGCATTTAGCCTGTAATATGAGTACTCAACAACAGAAACATACTTGTATAAATTTATACATTTTTTTGTAAATTAATACATATTCTACACCCAGACCAATACAAACAGACTCGTTCATGCACACAAATATGTACTGCCCGTAAGCGAACCTGTAACCCTGGTATAAGAGCCGACGTCTAAACTTAGAACACCATATAGGTCGTCATAAATATGCTTTTTATAGACCGAAGAACATACACAGGGAACGTTGATACTTGTACGTGTAAAGTATTTTTTCATTAGGCAATAGATAAAATATTATTAGACTCATCTAACTTCTGCTTCGATTACGTAGCACAGATTTAACCCTAAAACTGATTCCACGTATTGGCAGTTAAAGCCTTTTTTGATGCGGCTTAGTAAGATTCGCATCAATTTTAGTGGACAGCCTAGCCATGGAAGTGTATATCATTGGCGCCATCTCGTTCTATCGTTATGGATGTGAGTGGGAGGCTCCAAAATCCATCGACGGTCTAAACTAGTACCCTACGGCTACTAGCACTAGGCAGCGAACCGCAAATTTTGGCAATCCCAATAGAATCGTATTACCAAAGCGTATTATGATGTTAATGAGTGAATCATTATTGGCCATGGAAATTGTGTATTTGAATGATTTTATTGAGAAATTGAATGTCGAAAATAGTACATACGATCATGTTAGCTCATAACACGTCCCCACAGAGAGGCATGAGCCTACCCATAAAGGGTTTGTAGGCCTTAGTCGTCCAGGCGGGCCCAATGCGAATTGATCGACTGCACGCACAAACTTTGAAGCACTTCATAGGCGTGCGTAGGTGGTTTCCTCACGAAGTTTGCCTTCACCGTAAGAGCATCGGATAAACATTTGTTGTATGCATTTTTTATGGTGTTGATTAAACCAGATTCTTTTTGATGATGATTGTAAGAAGAATGATAATTCCTTTGCTTCAAAGAGTAACTAAGCCGTCAGTTACGGCTGTAATCTTTGGATGTTAGTCGTTTAATTTCATATCCGCATTGGGCCCTTCTTGGTGAATTACCCAATGGGAAAATCCCATTGCTCCAATCACACTCCAGTAACGCAATGCGAAAAGGCCTCGTGGGACGTTATAACTAACGTATATTATGTACACCAGATAACAGAATGTCCTGAAACTCTACGTAGACAATTCCTTCTTTAACCGTAGGCATTATAATAAATAAATATAAATATCTACTGACAAACATACTCAAATACATTTTTTGTTAATACATACATATCATACATAGAAAAATAAATATATAAATAAAACACCCAGACCACAAACAGACATGTTCATGCACATGAATGTTTGTACTGCCCAAGGATTAAACCCGGAACACTTGGTGTTGCAGTCGACGTCTCAACTGCAACACCAAATGAGAATATTATTAAAACAATGGACTTCAATATAATACATGCATATTGCCTGTTTGGTACGAAAAAAAAATTACTTCTTATTATCTATTTTATGCAGCAGTAAATGCATAAATCTTATGGTTTAAAGAGTAATATAAGAATCATGACATATTTTATAGTAGCGAACACAAAATTCCTGCGTTCCATTTATGCTACAGAAGAAAATTGCACATTTTATAAAGACATGACAAGAAAAACGACAAGTAATAGGTTATTCGTTTGGTTTTTTATTGCTTTATCCCAAAAATTATAGTCCAGCACTTGAAAAGCTGACAATGATGGGACATCTTATCTTGGGTACGTTACCTAAAGGATTAGGTAGAAGCACCCTTGTCCTAATCCGGTCCATAGCAGGCGAGTGAAAGCTTGAATGTGTAGCTTTTCTCCTTCAGTGAATATATCAATGAGTGGTTATTGATTTACTTAAAAGGTTTTATTTTCTTTTAAATAGTTTTATTTCACTTTAATCATATTATTTCTTAAACTTTGTAAAAGCTAAATAATTATAGCTGTGCTAGATAAACAATGAACTTTATTTACTAAGTAGCTATGTTATAATTATATTTTTGTTACAGTGAATTAATCCTATAGCCAGATTAGTTTACATTATTTATTAAAAATATTTTATTAGATAAATGTTGTTTATTATTTAGTAGATAAATGTAGTTATCTATAAAGATAACATTGGGGATTCTTGTGTTCTCAATTTAAGTCTTTATTTATAGCTTGACGCCTCACGTCCCAGTGATCCAATATTGACCAGGTAAAGCTTAATAATTGTTTATTTTTCCCCAGTTCTAAAAAAAATGCAGTCAGTATGTAGGTTTAGATCACCATCAGTATAATTTTCCTACACATTTTCCACACGGACATTTTTAGTTAAATTTTTGTTTTAAAGCACGAAATAATTAGTTAAAAGGAACAAAGAGAGAAAGAACAGCGACCTTCGCTTAGAAGCGCTTATCCAAAACTTAACGACAAAATGCGGTGTCATTGCAATAGGGCTTGCGTGCTTCTTGTAACATTTTTCTGCAAATTGTACAGAAAAATAGTACAGACGTGTTGTTTTGCCCTTTGAATTGTTTAATCTTTATGGACAACTTTATTAGGATGAGAATTTGGATTTCATATATTATTCATGTCAATGGAGTCAAAATAACTGCCTTGGTGATGGCCTAAGCGTTGAGCTTTGATTGGTGCGTTGAAGTCGTGGATTTGAATCCTAGTCTGCCAGGGAGACGGCTTAGTGAGTTACTTGTGCAATTATTTTAATTTGGTTGGAACGTAGTTTGAATCACCTGGTCGTGAGGATGTGTGAGGGCACGTCAAGCCGTTTATCCCGGCGACAAACTAATGATGGTTTGTCGTTAACATTTTACAATCCACATTGGGCCAGCATGGTAGATTATAGCCATGGTTATGCTGTGCGGGAAGGCATGAGTTTGATATATACCTATGATTTCAATATATGTAATAATAGCAGTAATCTGAACTCAACACTACTGTCTGGTTACTACAATTGTCATCAATTGATAAATAATCTATTGCTAATAGATATCGAATAATCAATCGGTAAGGGCATTGTTATAAGGATGTGTTGTTATTTATCGACATAACAGAAGTATGTGGGAGTTTGGTTTTATAAAATGTATGTATCGTTCCCAATCTTTATGATCAGCTGTAACTTCCCCTGCGCTAGTTATATGACGACTCATCTACTTACCCATAGAAGGGTACGAGCCTACCCGTATAGGGTGTATAGGCCTTAGTCGTCCACGCGGGCCCAGTGCCGATGTGCTGACTTCACGCACGACCTTTGATTCACTTCATAGGCGTACGAAGGTTTCTTTACAATGTTTTCCTTAACCGTAAGAGCGTTGGATAAAAGTACATATAATTTTGAAAATTCGTAAAATATTGGTACGTGGCGGGATTCGAACCAGAATCCACCCGATCGAAAACAGTCAACACCAAGGAGCTACAGACGCTCATGAACAATTAAATAATAAAAAATGCAGAAATAAAAATATATGTAAAAACCGAACCTTAATAAAATTTTTGCTCCCGAAATCACCTCATTTAATGATATGGTTGTAAATACGCCTGAAAAAATGATAGTTTATCTAATATAAAATGTTTAGTTACATAAACAATATTTTAACTTTTATTTTATTTGACGTTTCACCTGAATAAATATGATATTCAGAACAATAAATATAAATTGTATTTGCTATTCATCTAGGCAAAGTTGGATTTCACAAAAGGTATTACCTACTTAAGGCTTCTTTGGTTGACTGATTCGAAGTGTCTGATATAAATAAACGTTTAGCTTTACTCTAAATCTAGGCAGTAAATAAGCTTTGCACTGAAATGGGATTTCAGTAATGCCATTTTCGGTACTGAATAAATTGGTATAAATCTTTCATTCAAATATTTTTGAAGCCCATTAAAGCTTACTCCTGGACTCCTTAACGGTAATAAAAAAAAATACTGTATAGGAGTTAAGATTAATGAAGAATGCCGCTACCTTTTCTCACCGGGACGTTTGGTTCCTAACCTTATTCCATCGACCACCCCCTGGCCCGCCATTTCAATCTTCCATCACCTCACTTTCGGGCAGAATTCAAGGCGTTAATAACGTGCTAACTCTGAAAAAATTTGATTGCGTGTGGCACGTATAATTAATTATATTTTAATTGCCTTAAATTTATTAAATAAAACAACCTCCACTGACTTTTACACGGCGTCCTCTAGTCCCAAACAAAGCATTACCCTGTAAAATGGGTACCTACTAAACAACGGAAAATAACAGACATACATGTTCATGCACACATGTGTAGTAGCTGACGTCTCAGCCATAACACCAAATGGGTCGTCGAATTATTATTTAAGTTAGTTATTCTGTAATTGTCAGTGTCCTGGTCACTTATTACTATAAGTAATAAGTGACCAGGACACTGACAATTACAAACATTATAACCGACCATGTTATATAGAAACAATTGTTAAATATGTAATATTCAAGCAATTTCGCTTTGTGAATAAATCAAAACGAAGCAACGAGTAAGGTACCTGATATAATAGCCTGAAGTCAATTTAAAGTATTTTTTGTAATGAATGCTGTCTTTAAGAATCCGTTTATAGTATTTCTAATAATTTGTGATTGTTTTTATATATTCTTGAAGCCGAATAAGTATTTATATAATTTCGTATACAAACAATCAGTAACGGCTTACACAAACAACCTTAAAACACTATAATATACCTTTAACCATAATCGTCATTACCACGCTTACCTAGGTAAAATGGAAACTAAAGAAGCAGTCCTAATTAAAAAAGTTTTCCCAAATGTGACGACAATCCCTTTGTAATCCTAAGATAATGACATCACGTATTATTAGGGACGCGTGCCCTTCCGAGCAGTAAAATAAATTGCATGGATTACGCAGTGCGCGACGCCTTTGGATATAAAAACTTAACGTCATTGACGGTTTTACAAAAAGTCCTCAGCCAGTAAACGCCACCCTTAAAAAGTTGTTCCAACGTAATTTTCATTTCATCTCATGGAGTGGTTCCGTATGAGATTGCTACGTACAATTCTTTTTATTGTCACTTAAATAAAAAACCGTCAAGAGTATTTTTTTTATTTGAATATAAAGGATATTATACCATTAAATGGTAACTTAGACAACATGTTATTTGAATAACTTTAAGGAACAAACTTGCGTGATTGTAGGATTTTGCGCTCAGAAGTTTCTTGTGTGTACAATTTGACAATCAGAGAAATGTCTTATGTAGATTTTTTTTTAATTTTGTCTGTAAATTAACTACGAAAGCCTTTAAATATTTTATTAATAAAAAAAAATATAAATGAAACTTAGAACATTTACACCGTAAGCCCGCCCTTTTATTCCACCCCATATTGAATCGAACGTAATCAATTCAAAATTAAATTGCAAATTATCGCCGGTCTTATCATTGGCAAATACAAGGTAAATCGATTTTGACTAATAGAAAACCAAAGCTACCCAAGTAAGCCTAGATTAGCGATGGCTTTGTTTTGAGAGAAAGTTAATCTTGCTAAGTCTGTGAGTTTGGGAGTTGTCGCTCGGTTGACGGGGAATGATCAACTTCAAAGCGCCCTTTTTGTTCGCGGTTCGGTTTGAATATCAGGAAATTGGGCAGGATTACCAGTATCGGCTGAAAGTGGTTTAGGCTCGTGGTCTTTACAGATTGTCGCGTTCTCTTTGTAAACGTGTTTGACTGTCATGTTGTATTTTAATAGCTATATACCTATTTATTCGATTTGTGTTGTATGGTTTTTCTGTTCAGGAACAAGTTTCTTGTATGTTTAGATGTTATTTGGGCTTGACATTGATGAAAACTTTTTAAAATTATCAATACAAGGTCAGTGAATTCGCACATTTACAAACTTTACTACGAACGGAAAATGCTTATTTCTCTGCGTAACTTTTAACTCTTTGACCGCCAATGACAGCTTAAAGCGTCAGGCACATTAGATTTTCTATTGTGTCTGGATTCCCGACTTTCATTGGGTTAAAACTCCTAAGCTAACGTACCGTAACCTACTAATAATAAATATTCCATACAACCATATAGCGTAGGAGGCTCTGGTAATCCACTGAACTCGCAATGGACCAGCAGTTCTGGCTATTGTTTGCGGCTCCCTAATTTTTATCATAATTAATGGAGAATTTAGTCCATAAGTCAACGTTGTTTTAATGTGTATATAATTACTGGTTTTATTTAAGAACATTTTATTCTTCGTTATAAACTAAATTCAAATATGAGGTAATTAGTGGTGTTTAAAAAAGATACAAAAGATTTAATAATAATAATAATAATAATTGTAATGTTAATTTAAGAATGCGTACAAAAACGCACGCAAACGATGCCCCTTCACTACATACTTAACGCTTTGCTTACTCGTAAGTTACCATCCATAACAAAAACAAATTGGTTCTAGGAACATAAAGCCATCAAATGTCACATAATAATAAAACGTGTAAATAATGTTATCATTTCTATGACAACGTTGATACTAAAATATCATATTATCAGCTTATCGAATACCCATTTACCATGACGGGATCGTTTTGAAATTCGAGGGAATTGCCTGAACGTGCTAAGGCTAGCCAATTCCATTGTCGGATCAATTTAGCCTACAGGTATTTCCTCTGAGATAGTATGTACGAGTATTCCTGAGACCTAGATTAATGAAACCTAAGACTAGCAATTCTGTATGTATACTAATACTTTCGATAGCAATGATAGATATTGATGATCAGTAGTTGTAAGTGCTTTTGATCAAGTTTCTATGAATGTATCATAAATTCATTAGAGTGAAACATATGCGTTGTTTAAAAAGCTGAGAGTTTCATATTTTTTAAGGCTGAGAGCCATCTGCGCTCGCCAATTACGCAGTAAGCTGTAAAGGATATCTGCGACAACGCGCAGTAGTCATTTCGAAAAATAAAAGTTGCCTAAAAATAGTTGCCACCTACATTGATAATTCAGTAATTGCATAACACACTACCAATTGTTCCATATTAAATATAGATAGGATCGATACTGTATCAAAGTATACGTTGGTATCCACCACCAGATGCAGGATATCGTCCATGGATCTCTCTCTATCTCTCTTCAACCTATTGCAGTCCACTGCTAGACATAGGTCTCCCCCATTTTATAAATAAATAAATATCCACTGACATTAACACAGCGCCATCTAGTCTCAAACTAGGAATATCATACATAGCAAACACCCAGACCAATACAAATAGAGATGTTCATGCACACAATGCTTGTACTACCCTAGGATAGAACCCTTGGTGTAAAAGCCGACACCTCAACCAATTATACCGAACGGGACTGTAAAAAGTCATCGAACGTTTGTCATTTCTATTGTCGGCCATAGGGTGCTTTTATCGAAACATATGTAACTTGCTTTTTCTTCACTGTGCTTCACTTACAATTTGGAGGTCAAATTACTTTTTTGGTTCACAAACAATGTAAACTTTTGCAATATTTGTTGGGGTCATGTTGGGGATTGGTGTATCACTACGGTGAGATTTTCTTAGGTCCTACAGTGGTAAGCCTAGAATATATACCTTCCTAGCCATATAGACCTCCGCAAATAATGCATTATTTTAGAACGAATTTGGTTAACAATAAAGTTATAGTGAGCTATCCTTAAAAAGTAAACATATGCTGTCGCCAATTTTTTTTAACTTTTAGCCCTTTGACCTCAAATGACGCCTTAAGGCGCTAGTCACAATAGATTTTCTTTTGTGTCTAGATTCTCGGCATTCAATGGGTTAAATGAAAAAAATACTGTCATTCATGACTTTTGCGAAACTTCAACCGTTTACGCAGCGCACACAGCGGAAGCTCTCAGTTGTAAAAATAAGCCGATTTTGGGAACATTTTTCCTTGCTGCTCCACTCCTTTTTTTACCTAGATAATATAAGCTATCTAACATTGAAACAATATTTAAAATCGGACCAGTAGTTCCTGATATTACAAAACAAAAAATGAAACAAAGTTTTCAGCTTTATAATATTAGTATTAGTATAGACTTTATCCAAAAGTTAAAGTAAACAGTAACCCAAAAATGACCTTATAAAGGGCACTAACACAGGGCATCGCTTAAAAATAAGTATGAAATATAAAAATAATACATACAAATATAAACAATTATTGTGTTGTATTTTTTCCTTTATACTTCCAAACACACAACAGACGCCATCGTTATCAACAGGCTGTTTTAACTTCAAACTGCTCAAATTCTAACCCTAACTCAAAAGAGAAATTAATTATTTTATTTCGGCTATAATCCCTTGTTTACGTTTTCAGTTAAGAGTTTTAGAGGCAGAAAGTTGAACGATAAATTCCCGCAATAAACAGCAGGTGATATTATTCATGATGTTTGTTAAGTTTGTTTTAACGGCTTCACCTTTAATAATTAGTTGATTAACAATTCTTTCATTGTTGGCGTCAGCAAGAGTGAGAAATAGCTCCGGATGCTAAATCTTTGTTCGAATTATACTGTCTTACACTTATAGATATGTTTGTTAGAACGCTCAATATTTTATACTTTTATAAATTATATTTATGAATCATTTATATTCGTCTAGACTATTATTAACGTTAGTCGTTATATTTTTGTGTGTCCTTTTGTGCTCAAAAATATTATATGGGTTGTAATTCCTAACGAAATAATGCAAAACCATAGTACAATACGCGAATACTTTTAGTTGATAGTTGCCACTTACTACAAAATGGATTTGCCTAATGAGTTTTCAGCTTTATTTTTGTTTGCAACTTTTACGTGATTTTACTTTGTACGAAGCTCAAATTCGTGTTCTTTTTTAAATCATATATTTCATACCCAGGAAATAATCAGATTACATGAATATTTATAACGTCAGATCAAGTCGCCATTTAAACACAATGTTCATACCACAAGACCATCCAGCTTGCTCGATTAGATGATCTATGGTGATGGCGTTATTTTAAAGTAAACTATGTTGAATACTTATGCAGCAGAATCTAATGAACGCTACCAATAACTCTGTCACCGTATCCTTCTACAGTTTGGATGAGTATTGGACATTGTGTACGCTGAGAAGAAGAAAGAAAAAAACATGAACTAAACTTGCCAATTTTATTTTTTATGTTACGAAGTGAACAGGACAATCAGGACGCTCACTGATGGTAAGTGATACGCCTAACCATGACAGAGCGCCATTGAAAGAGAAAAACAACTGTTAAGAAGTAATTATTCTACAACAATAGAATACTTGGCATACCTAATATAATTTAGGTTGAACCTTAAAAATATAAAAACAGTGTTTTTAGTGCTACCAATATGGTTTTGCTGCTACTCAGCTAATGCACACATTCTGGTTTGTATTGAAACCAAAAATGTGTCATTTGTTATGCTTCTGCTTTATTTAGGGCTAAGTACATCTCAGCCAAACTCTTCATAAAACACTTTATAATAAAAATACGATAATATGATATTCCCAATACTGCAACGGGAAAAAATTATATAACTTTTTTAAGGGACTTCCGATCATGTTAAATAAAATAAACCTCCAGTTAGAAAGAAAGAAAACGTTTATTGGCATAAACAACACATACAAAATAACAAACACCAAAAAGGTAACAAATTATATAACACATAAAAAAAGCAAAAAAAAAGAAAAAAAAAAGTTTGTAGTTAGTCAGTTAGTTTGGTACAAGATAATTATTTCTAAAATTAACTAAAGAAGTTTTTTGATCTCCCCTTTTTACAGGTTAACCTTTGCTACAAGTGGAACACTGCTTAGTCATACATGTTTATTCGCAAAGTACCGGTCTTGAAAAAACAGGGTTGTGTAACTAAATAATTACTAAAGTTTTGTAGGTTAGTATTTTTGCATAATTTACGAAAAAATAACAAAACCTATCATATTTATTAGGTAGACCCGATATTGTGTCGTCTAGGTATGTACCACTGCTGTGCCAGATATCGTCGATGAAAGGAGTAATGGTCTCTCGACTCATAGTAAGAAATCATTTCCAAAGTAAAGAAGCAGTTATCGTCGGTGGCTCAGTGGTGTGGACTGTCGCCTTCCTACTCGGAGGGCTGAGGTTCAAATCCCGACACGTACCAATGTATTTTCGAATTTTCGAAAAATATATGTACGTTATCCGACGCTCTTGGTGAAGGAAAACATCGTGAAGAAACCTTCATGCACGCCTGCGAAGACATTCGAAGGTTGTGTGTGAAGTCGTCCAATCCGCACTGGGCCCGCGTGGACTAAGGCCTAATCACCCTATACGGGTAGGCTCGTGCCCTCTCGTGGGGACGTTTAATGAGCTGATGATGATAAGCAGTTATTTGAAATCGTGCTAAATCAATGCAGCTGACTTAAAACGCTTGGAAATGTGTGACGTTACAACATCACTAAGGGTTATCGCTTTCTCTTAAAACAGTATTACTATAATGATACGTCACCATTTTGTAGTGAAAAAGCGATGTTAAATTTTGTATAACTGTCTTAAGAGATGGCGGTAAGTCTTTGGTCGAGTTCACTGCAACGTTACTCTTTTGTTAAACAAGAAGTTAGCAGATGCTTCAAATTTTAAATGTCATGTTGTGCATA
The DNA here is from genome assembly GCA_019425675.1 of Leucinodes orbonalis. Taxonomy (NCBI): domain Eukaryota; kingdom Metazoa; phylum Arthropoda; class Insecta; order Lepidoptera; family Crambidae; genus Leucinodes; species Leucinodes orbonalis. The sequence continues at coordinate 37,718 of PQWD01002399.1, forward strand.
ACTATTCAGAAGAGCTATTAAAATTCGACCGTAAGTACTCGTTTCCAGATAGACTTTCTATTCATTGCGTTTAAAAAATAATTTATTCTTAAGCCGTTGTAAAAAGTTTGTGATTTTTAAAGTCAGTTCAAAATAAATTTCCGAGGAATAGGGATTAGCAATGTTAAGAGTTTAAACAGAACGAGCTTATTTTGAAACAATCTTAATTTTTTAACATAGGTATTCGGCACCATGGCTCATAAAGTTGGTATTTTATGTAACTTTTTTACCCGCTTTAGGTTTGATTGAAAACTTTATATGAAAATGTATGCGTTTATTTCTAGTTATTACACCATAAAGCCTTTAAGATTGGACTTAAAAAAATAATTATTTATTTATTATTTAATCATCCCAACATTGCTTGAAAATTTTGATCTGTAGAATATCATGTCGCACAATCATTTTGATAGCTGAACCATTTGTATGCCCTTGGCCTTAACAAACAAATTAAATAAATAAGTGTACCATTTAATAAGGCGTAACGTGTCAACTATCCAGCAACTGACCTGAATATGTAAGACTATGTATAGCGACATGAATGTATGATGTTGGTGTCCTTTCTGACAAAAATAAAAACGTCGGCTGCTCCCCCGGGAAGTTCGTTACTTGATGGTTTTACGAGGCGAGTACACCCAGCTACAGGAAGATTTCCCGAAGGTAACGCATATCTTATACGCGTTGTAATTTAAGTGGTTGCTCTTTTATTATGACATCTATGTCTCTAACGTGCTACAGCTGTTGCTCTATGGCTGAATATTATTGTGTTGCTGAAACTGTTTTGTTTGGTGGAGTTTTAACTCCTAAAGTTAACCTTAGATGGTTTTTATGGAATTGTACTGTTTGTTGCCAGGCTCGATGGTGCATTATTAGTTTTTTTGCATTAGATCTAGTAGTCATGGGCTTGATCCGAAACCCGTTTGAACGTATGTGCGAATTGAGCACCCATTTTTATTGATATTAGTTATCTATTACCTTATATTTATACAGTTGTGGTCTGTCGTTTGCTGTTATAATACATAATCATAGCAACCTGTGTTACTAGCTTAACGTAGTTGAGGTAATCATAAAATATGTAAATGTAAATTTAGAGTACGTAGGACGTAGTTAGGCACTCAACTGTGCACCAATCGCAAGGAGTGGTCCGTATGTTTACGAATTCAACTCGTACGGGGCAATAATGCTTTTTTGCGGCACGCACCCTTGGCGTGTCTTTGACGTGGAATAATGGACCGACCGTTCGCCAAATGGAGATTCGGATTATGATAAATCGCAGACTTTTGAAAATTTCCTCGGCTGCTGGTGAATTTGCCATTTGAAGATGCATGTCTTAAGTCTGAAATTAGTCTAGATTATTCGAGTAATATCTTTTAAATCAAGTTATGTACAAACACACTTAAATTTATACTAGGTGCGTCAATATCGGCAATAGGAAGGTGATCACAGGTGATAGCAGGAGGAGGTAAGTATCACTATCATCCTGTCTTACCATTATGAGGTAACTTGTTACTATACTGTTGTCCGATACCTATGAAGTCGTTAACTGGCGAAACTTTTATTTATCTAGTATAAAACACGATTTTTATGGTTCCGTAGCCAAATGGCAAAAATCGGAACCCTTATAAACTGTCCGTCCGTATGACACACCCTCTTTTCTCCGAAACTATAAGCACATCACTATTCAAATTTTGTAAGTATATATACGATTAATTTGTGGAATCAGTTGCCATCGGAAACGTTTCCGGAACGATATGACCTGGCATCTTTCAAAAAGAGAGCGTTTTCTTATATAAAGGGCCGGCAGCGCATCCCTGCGACCTCAGCTGTTGCAAATGCCCATGGGCGGCGGTGACACTTTCCATCAGGTGGACCGCATGCTCGTTTGCCTACCTATGTTATATAAAAAATAAAAAAAAAATGTATTCTGTGAACCGCTATTAAGTTTAATAAGAAACTTGAAACAAACAATATTTTGCGGTTCTAAATACATTGAACTAAAACTCAAATATTTTTTTTCAGTTTACCCCCACGTGTGTTGTATTAATGTGTAGATCTTGAAAAATGGTATTGAGATTTCTAAAAACATTTTTTAATAAATTGAATAGTTTGTGCGTGAGACACTTCCAAAGTTGAGAAATGTGTGTCGTCCCCCTCTAATTTCTAAACTATGGGGTTGATAAAATCGAAATCGGTTGAAAAATTTATGATGTACATGACCATAAAACCTTACAGCGAAATTTAGTTTGAACGGTTTACTTACTTGCTGCTGCGGAACCCTCCAATGGCGAGTAAGACTCGCGCTTAGCCAATTTTTTAAAAAAAATGCTATTAAGTTACGCTTTTTAACATTTGTGTTTTGCTGTCTGCGTTATTTTAATTTTATAGATTTATTACTGTTTTTTGACATGTAAGTTATTGCTACTGTTTAAAATATTGAAGATAATGGCTTTGTCCTCGAAAAGTATTCAAGAGACAAGGATCCTACGCTTGAGTATAAAAGCCAGTATACCCATTACCCACCTATTGTAGCAAAATGTAGCTGTATGAGTAAACCAGAAGTGATATAAATCCCAGGCGCTTAATTATATTTTACAGGTTATAATCCTTACCACAATCCGCACAATGTATGCTGTGGCAGCCATATTGGTAATGTGGATCTGATTTTAAAACATTAATTAACAGGTTTGGATATCACGAGAAAGTGGGTCATGATATTGGCTATTGAGAACCAATTTTATTTGTAAATACATTTATTTAAGCGAGTGAAATTTAGTACAATTTTTAACTTTGCATAAAACTCGTTCAAATTTCATGAAGTCCATGATGAATCAAATTTACCAAATATTATGTATAATCAAAAATAAAATTGTTGATTATTTCCATCCGAAAAGATAAAATAATTCTCATTCTTTGCAACTTTATGATAAAGGCAGTAGCGAAGCTCTTTGTGTAAATGATAGGTATAAGTAGCACTTTAATATTTATTTAAATAAAATGTGGTTTCAGTGTTTAGACTTTGAAATTCTATGAGACCACGAGCAATGGATGGACAATAATTTCACAACACAAGCCATGTTCTTATTTAGATTTTAATCATAACAAAAAAAAAACATAATCAATGGCCCTTTTGACAAGTTCGCGCCGAATGTCTTAATATTTTGTGGTTTCTATACAAAACTAGCCGAATTTTGACTCACTTTTGTTGTTACCGAGACGCCGTCCGTATTTTATTTTATACGTCCATGGTTGCGATATATTGCTGATTTCCTTTAATATGATGTTACAGTAAGCAAAATACTTTGTCTGCCATAAATTGCTGGCTTCAGATCAATTAAATAACAATCGCTGTAACAAGAGATACATCGCTTTCTCTGTAAGGGGTTCAGTTGAAAATTATTCGAACTCTCTTGTTGTAAACGGGAAACGTATCGAACAACCATCACCCAAACCCCGCCACTAATTGAGAATACATACCCTGTGAATGTATTTAATCGTATTGGTGTTCGAGTTTCGCAAATAAATCAACATGGTCCGCATACAAACACATCTCTATTGGTAACTATCACAAAGCTTAAATTCGTGTAAGGTACTATATTGGTCAGCCTTTACGAATACGAAGATCGATTCTCCAGTTTATTCCGGTCTAAACTGATTCTATGAAGGTAGAAGTTGAACGGACCAGAATATAGCAGCCATGCGTAATACATTCATTGTGTACAAAAATAGTACACTTTATATTACTTTCATCCTTACCACCTAGATGAATGGAAATCCTCGACAGTGCGTTTTTGTCCTAATTTCTTGCCACGAACGAACGAAATTGTGGAAATCAGTTACTGCTGGAGATATTCCTGAGCGATACGACCCGGCGACCTTCAAAAAGACGCTATTCCTGCTGAAAGCCGCCGGAACGCAGTGCCTCTACTGGGCGGCGGTGTCATTTACCATCAGATGAGCCGTTTGCTCGTTTGCCTGCTATAGTATAAAAAAAAACTTTAATATTAATAGTTATCAAAGAACACGTTTGATTTTGAAAGCTACTTATCATCATCATCATCATCATATTACAGCCAATTAGTCACTGCTGACAAGGCTCCTAATGATTTCCACGCGGACCGATCCCTTGCAGTTGAATCCATTCTGCTACCGCACTTAACAGATCATCCGTCATCTGGTTGGGGGTCGGCTACCTTCGCTTTCCGTTACGTGGACGCCACTCGAGAACCTTTCGCCCCATCGGCCATGTTCTACGCATATATGCCTGCCACTGCACTCAACTTGCTATCCTACAAAAAAGCTATTACTTGTCTAAAAGTTACAATAATAAATGGTGCCAATAAATGCTATTTGTGGCATTTCTTGTTGTTAAATAATTAATATTTTAAAATTAAAGGTAAGTGCTTGAGTAATTAATTACATAAGGATCAATAAAAATCAAGAATCAAATTAGATATGCTTCGTGATAAGGAAATAAACTAATTCTTATAACTATTGGCCGAGAATAATTTGCTTTCGTGCATTTATACAAAGTTGTTCATACACACTCCATAAGTACATATGTTTTTTGCAATTAACGTCAATAATTATTAATGTTAACATATAAATTATATCTCAAATATCTTAAACAAAATCTTTCTTGCAGAATTGAATTCTGAATAATTTTGGTTTGGCTTAACGAAACTATAACTTTATATTACTAACTCACATCACAAACTCAAGCTTCTTAAAAGTATATTATATCCTTACCCCAACAAATATTCAAACAAAATTTTCAAAGCCACACTACATAATTCGTTTTAGTTCACAAGTGCTTTTATACGAGTTCTTTTGCAGAAAATAATCAGCTAAGGTAAATTTGCTTGCGTAACCGATGGGCGTGCTTGCACATATTTTCATACAAAACACGGTATATAAGCCTCTTTTTTACTTGCATGCACATATAATACCTTACTTTCTTTTTACCCACCCCAGTGAAGGGTTACCTTTTATTCCTTTAAAGTCTGTGCTGAAATCTAATTTAATCAGTCATATAAAAACCACCAAGTACAGTTTCTTTCGGAATTCATGTTGCTTGAAAATACTTTTAATAACACATAAAAAAGATTGCAAGTATTGTGAAAACTTTTAAAATCGCGAACATTACAAATAATTAGCACACTGAATTTTATAATTGGGGTAGGTACATCGCTAAGTTGTGTTATTTGTGTTGTAAAATATAGCTTTTGCTAAATTAGTATATTTTTTTACTCCAGTAGCAACAAATTGTTTGTATCGCTCACTAACATTATAATTACTGAGTAACAAACCTGAATTTCTATATTTGTATGTTGAACTCTTTAAATTATATCAAGACTAAATTACCTTTCCTGTTTGACTCTTATTAAGATATCTTGTATTCTTTCGTTATTTTATTTAAGATTACCTTTTTGGTACCTGCCAATCAAAAAATAAGTCAAAGTAGGTTTAAACGATAAATCTTAGTACGTTTACAATTACCGTTAAACATAAGTAAAAAAAATCTACAAAATCAAATATCAGAAAAAGTCAATATGGATCGAGAGTTGCCGTGGTTGTAAAAACGAAGAAAACAGCTAAAATATAGATAACATAAAATGAAACCCATAGACAACAGAAAATAAACACTGTAAGGGTTTCAGGTTAAACAAACAACAAAGACGTGTTTTCATGATAAACGAAATTCTGTTTATTAATCAAGGAACAGTATTTCTCTATTAACATTTTATTGCGTAGCGTGCCTGCCCCCTATCTTCACTAATAAGAGCTACTGTTACTAACTAAAATAAATGTCTTAGGGAGGTGTTACATTTTATATTATTTCAACACGCAATCGCCTTCGATATTTTAGGGTTCGGCAAACAAAAGATTCTTCATTTTCAAGCTAGCGCCAATGTTTACTAATTACTAGCAGTTAATAAAAAGTTTTTACCATTAGGCAGTATTTGTTTAATTTGAATAACGACAATGTCAATTAAGATTTATTTAGGTTTCAAACAATAAGTGAACTAGTATTGAAAATCTTAACATATTGATTTTCTAATATAAATATGTCCGTAATATGTGCTTACTCACTTTATAGCCCTAATTTAATATTTTCCCACCACATAGGTAGCCAATTGGAAATAAAATTAAATGGTATAAACATTTTTACTAACTCATAATGTTAAGCAACATGATCACTTAACGGAAAGGAAGTTAACAACCAGAATAGCTTCTGACGTCCGCCGTTGCAAAAAACGCATACATCTTGGCAACTTTGTTAGCGCGATGCAGTTAATAAGGCGACGTCAGACGCATGAGTGCCACCATCTGTTATTACGAGCTATAAATCTTCTCGTTCATCATGCCAGGTGGCCACTGTTTAAACAGTTGTATATAAGCCTAATTAAAAAACAACTTAATATCATACTACAGTGTAAAGTACATATTTTAGTAGTTTCGAATGAATGTTTGACTAAAATCGATTCTAATGCACGCTATTTATCAGATTCAAAATCTTCTTGCTGAAATTAATTTGAATCCCTGAAAACCGCACACCACTCATTATGCCTTGTTTGAAACTACACTAATAATGTTTTATTTTGAAATTTTGTGGTCTCGTTAATAGGATTGCTTTTAACTTTAGTGTTCGAGATACCTTCACCCAAACATAAAAGTGAAAAGCAGAAAATTCCGAGTAAGAATCTACATATACGTTTTTGAGTGCAGTATTAAAGAGATATATAATAATTTCTATCAACACGCATCTTCATGTCAAACGGGTCAATACAATCAAAGATCGCATTGAAACATGTCTCGTTAATAGGATTGCTTTTAACTTTAGTGTTCGAGATACCTTCACCCAAACATAAAAGTGAAAAGCAGAAAATTCCGAGTAAGAATCTACATATACGTTTTTGAGTGCAGTATTAAAGAGATATATAATAATTTCTATCAACACGCATCTTCATGTCAAACGGGTCAATACAATCAAAGATCGCATTGAAACAT